>JABCKW010000635.1:0-27403 GCA_014824385.1 Fusarium cyanostomum
TCGGGGAGGCCGTGGACGGGACGGCCAAGGGATCACGAGCTTGGGTGAGGGCTTTCCATACGAGAAGGCTTCTGCATCGGGGGACGTGAAGCGGGCGAGGAAGGAGAGAAGAGGGCCTGGAAGATGGACCATCCCATTTCCGGGGACGGGACGTCACGGGATGACGGGCGGTTTGGAAGCTACTATCAGGCAGCAACTCAGCTGCACGAGTGTTGCTGCTGGTAAGCTTCCCTTCTTGCAACAAACTCGTCATTTCACCATTACACGTCCCCCACGGCAACTTGGTCTATCTCCTCGTTCCTTTCTACTTCCGGCCGATACACAGGACGGCAGAGAAGCTGTTCGCCATCTCGAAGCCCAGACTCGTTGAAATTGCGGGAGGAAACAGGCACAGCGGGAGAAGAAGAATACCGGAGAAACCGCGCCATGGCAGATGGCCTCGAAGGTCGATGGACCGACGCTGACGCCACTGGCTGTTTTCCTCTTCTGCTCCTGTTCCGCTGTCCAAGACTTGGAGTTCTGGAGTTGATCTTGGGACACGGCATGGGTTGAGTGATGCGGGCACCCTGTCGCTGTCTGCTTTGTCGCTTGATTTTCAACCTCGAAAGATGCTTGCTACGAAAATTCGTTCCTTGCATAATCTCCCGAGAAACTCTGCTTCCCCTTCTGGTCCAGGAAGACTCCGATAGCAGTCGGCTTCAGCAGGTTGAAGGGGCAGCGGGACTTTCCGCGTTTCGTGCTGTTGCTCGCTTCCGTTCGAGTTTGCATCTGTGTCAGGGAGTCGACGACATCGTCGACTGCTTGGCAGGTGGCTGAGCCTTGGCTCGTTCAAGTTTCAACTATTTGCTTTGGTTACTGTCCAATACACGATCCTGAAGCTAACAATACATTCATCTGCGTCTAGAAACGATCCCGTGGCATCGGAACGGTTGTCGAGTTTGCCGGAACAAGCAGCGAGATTCTAGGAAGAGCGACGACTCTACTTCGCATTTCTCGTCTCCACTTTGTCAAAGACAATCGAACATGGTTCGTTTCGATTCTGGATGCGATGAACAGTTTGATAAACGAGACCTCGATCGAAAGGGGTCAGCCCCTGTGACGAACGATATCTACAAGCTTGAAAGAAGTGGCAGGCTGGCTAGTCTGCAACATTAAGAACAATTCCAAGACGGAAAACAAAGTGGCTCAAGAGTGGCTGTTGGATTGCTTTCGTTGCTGTGCTGGATTGAATATTGCTTGGACGACATTTGCATAGGACTATCCAAACGACCTAAGCGCTTGTCCAGTGACAATGCTTGAGGGGTTACAAAGAGGGTAGACTCGGTCTGTGCTTCATGGCCAGTGCTCATGCCTCTGTGTTGTCGTCCACTGTCCGGGGAAAGCAACGAGTGTTGCAGCTTTTTGTATAGACCTGCTTGTTGCTGTGGTTGATGCATGGCATGGCTGAAAGCCAAGACCCGTTACATTGCTGTTCTTGGCCCTTCTGGGCTCCACAGTAACACCTGACAAGACTCTCGATGTACTACTTTGTGGCTGAGATTTGCACCGAAGTTGAATAGCTTGAAAGGCCTATGCTCTGTGGCTGCTGGCACATGGGAGATGATATCTTGGCTCGGAGGCCCCTTTACTATGTCTCTGTCGTACCAAGAGGCGGAGGGAGCGAAGTCTGGATAGCCGCCAGAGTCTGGTTGCTTGGCCTGGCGTCGTCTTGGATGCATCCCAATGAGGAATATAGTCAATAGGGTCGCGATCCAGGAGCCCGTCTAGGTGGTTGCCCAGCGGCAACCTCTCTCAACCAGCAACACCTTGTCTATAGTCACCATGACTCCTCTGATCTACGAGCAACGTCTATTTCTTTGTTTGATTCTTCTGCTCCATTACCCACCCCTCAATCCCTGTCCGAACTCAAAGCGAAGCCCCAAGCCTGGCATTATCTCCCCTGCAACTGTACCAAACAGCACAAGGCTGCGCTGACGGTAACTCGGTCGTCAACATCACTATACCGTCAACATGTCGCCCATGTCTCGTTCCGCCCAGGTTCCCACTTTGGCACGTCTCGCTTGAGCCATTCCTCGTCACCTCAAATGAGACTAATGCAACGGTTGGACCGGGCCGGGGTCCGGTGATGGACGCTCCACACCGTGTGAGGGGCGCTGCGTGTCTAAAGGAACGACGGAGGCGTTTCTCTGCCCGATAATTTGGGGTTTGCGGGTGAAGATGGTTCCGGAAAGTCGAGGCTGGATAGATGGACGATGGAGTATCATGAGGTTTTGAGAAGGGGGAATATTGCGGGAGAGGGACGGGAAGGGC
Source organism: Fusarium cyanostomum (assembly GCA_014824385.1). Classification (NCBI taxonomy): domain Eukaryota; kingdom Fungi; phylum Ascomycota; class Sordariomycetes; order Hypocreales; family Nectriaceae; genus Fusarium; species Fusarium cyanostomum. The sequence continues at coordinate 2,311 of JABCKW010000635.1, forward strand.
CGCGCGGGAAGAGAGGGATGGACCAACAAGCGACAGGGGTCGAGTCATTTGAAGGCACAGCCAAGACGAAGGATTGCACCGTGCCTGTTTCTATGCCTTGATTGGAGTGTTGCAAACCTCTAGCTTCAAGTGCTCAAGTCGACTTGTTGTTGTCTGCTTGACGAGTCCTCTATTCGTCAACTCGCGTCGTCGTACCACCATGGCCATGACTGCCACTGCTTCCAGCCGCCCACTCGTGGTCGTCTCAACGTGTGCTACTACGTCAGCTTCCGCAACGAGGACTCTTGGGTCGTACGCGTGCCATGCCTAGCCTCTGGTGAGCAGGAAAAGGTCGGAAGAGGGGTGGTCACCATGCAGTTGAGCCCCCATTATGTCTGCCATATGAAGATGGGCTAACCATTGAGCACTCGACAGGTTGGTGCTCCAGAAAACATGCGCTGTTTTGCATGGGGATGGAGCCATGCCGTGCTTTACAACTCTTCGACGGGCCCATATGGCTTGTTAGTAAGTCGTCCGAGTTGCTTGCCTCGCGCCAGTTTTCTGACTATCACGCTGAAGAGCTGGGCAAGTTCCGCGCCAGAGAGAACAGGCTCTCTCCGGACACACAATCCTGCCCGACGAGTGTGCTCACGTACACAAAGGTGGTGGTGTTCTCGCCCTTGAGAAGAGGGACGCGGAAGCTATATTCTGCTTTGGGTTCCGATACTGCGACGACTTTCAGGTGGTGTGAACTTGCAGCTCAGAAGGTTCGCCAAGGGCTGGACTACGATGAAGAACGCCGGCGTCTGATACTCGGTGAGTTTTCGACCTTGACTGAGTGCACAGAGGTAGAGGGGCTGCGACAGATCAAGATGGAACGATACATTGAAGATGACCTCTTTTTTTTTATAGAAGGGACTTCCACCTCGGATAGAACCAGAGACCAGGCTCCCGTCTGCTGCCGGCGCTACTGAGTCGTTGCTAAGACGCGAAGTATAAGGTGCTACCACAGGATGCCCGGGTGAGCAGGAGACTGGGGTTTGAGGAGCCCGCCCTCGGCAGCACAAAGGAGAACTTTACTTGGTGACTCGAACAACCTAGCCAATTCTTCTTTCAAGATCTCCAGTCAATCTGCTTCTGGCGCACCGGTTCACATTGCCGTGGGCGCTGAGGACAAGGAACATCACCAGCCAAGGACACCACCAGTGATCTTTGCCTTGGTAGTCTAGTCTCTCAATGGCTCGGAAATACCCAGTAAGACGCATTTCATCTTTGTCAGAGGTGAACGTCTCTGCCCCAACCGAGGAACAAGGCATCAAGATTGTGCATTCCATAAAGCCGGCAAGAAGCTACATCCAAACTTGCAATCAAGTATGTATTGGTATGTGATAGAAAGACAACGAGATGAGCACGGCAATCAAAGACTCGGTGTTTTCGGACCTTGGACCCTGTAAGTGTACTGTCATGAGCGAAACATGTATGAAACCAGATCAACAACGTGTATGTCATCCTCTTCCAAAAATATATTCATCGTGTCTCATTTGTATCATCCCGTCTACTATGTATCCATGTGCGTACGCACTCTATATGGGCGTGCATACCTTTGGGCGGCCGTGTTCGTCTTGAAGCACGCAGCCTCGGCATGGCAGAGTAATTGAGCGTCGTTTACAGCTCGAGGAGAACCAAGGGGCCATGGCATGTTGCTGTGTGCCTCTCCATGTCCATGGTAAAACCCAATGGTAGTAATGGATGGTAGCTGCCGGTCCGGTGGCCTCTGAACGGCGCTCGAGGTTCGTGTATCTCGACTTGAGGCAAGGACCCTGACGGGGCATGAATGCAACGCGATTCGTCACTCGCCATGACCTCCACCGAGGCCATCGAGAGGCTTCCATCAGGCGGTTTCGCCTCGCACTCTTTCGTTGTCGTTGTCAGCATCGCTGGAGAGGGCATTAGGTGCATTGAGAAAATGGTCGACCTGAAACTCTCAAGGATTTGGACTCCCTCCACGGCTCGTGTTCTCCACGCACACCTCCTCTCGCACTCCCATATTTCCCGTCAAAGGGTCGCGCTCTAGGACAAAGCACCTTTCGGCATAAATGCCCATCGCGTTCTGTCTTCGCCATGCACTGCCCAGCCTCCGAACCATGACGCGTCTCCAACCTCCGACATTGATAGCGATCCGCTTCCAAGAGATGGACGAGCCACTTCGTTCCTTTTCCTGGATAAGCAGTTGAAACGTCTTCATTGCTGCCTCGAAATCGCAGTCGCTGCCGGGATCTATATCCTCGAATGGTCGAATCATTGTCTGGACGTGAAGAGTGAGGGTGTGCACCGCAGGGAAAGTGCAAATTGCCCAGAGGAATGCGGCTGGATCACATATCCTTACGTCCATGTCAAACTCGAGAGTATGGACGAACTGCAATTGTCTAGAGAGCAGCGCCAGGTGATTCGGTGACAAGGTTGGACACGTCTGATCGTCCTCGGAGAATCCAATGTGATCCCTGAATCGCAAAACCCGTAGTGAGCGCCAATGTACCATGATGGCATCCACCGGGAACAGTTTGGTGTGACAAGCGATGTCTAAAACCTCAAGCGCCCGAATATGATTCTTGACGAGCAGATAAAGTCGGGCCGTGGCATCTTCCCTCTTGTCTGGCAGATGTGCGCTATAGTCCTCCACGTGGAGAGTGTGGAGGTTCGAAAAGTCCCCCAAGTTCACAGACCGCAGGAAATGAAAGACAGGTATAGACACTATTTCGAGAGACTCAATCCTAGAAAAGTCCCAGTGTTTTCGAACGTCCTCAGCCGTGTGGCACCAGTCATACGACCGCAAGCGGAGATTTGCGAATGGCGGCATGCGCTCTCCGGGTAGGAAGTTGAAGCATGTGCCCTGGCCACGATCCTCATAGTGCAGTGTCTTGAGCCGTGAAGACTCGAGAAGCAGACGCTTCAATGAATTTAGCCGAGTGGACAAAGCTGGAGTAGGGTTTGCCAGCTTTAGCGACGTCAGGAGTTTTGCGGGAATGGCCTTTGTGTAAGCGTCACGCAGACTGCTGTCGAAATCTCGCAAAGGCAGATTCTCGACGTGCAGTTTGGTATTGCTGAATTTCCTGTTGTCCGAGCTGAGAAGATCAGAAGGTAGCCACAAGCCTGCGGCATGAACGTCACCATCAATGAAACGCCAACTGCCAGCCGAACCTGTCAGCGATCAAGTGGTCATGTTGGGGCGAGTGTCAGTACCGAACAGAGTTCAATCTCCTAATACAGGATAGAAGGCTGGAGATGCCTTCAGGGTCCAGATTGCTCGGGACGACCACATGATTTGTCAGGAGAGAAATATGGTGAAAGGCATTGGGATACCGCTGTTCAGCGTCTGGCGCAACAAGATGCTCGTTTAAAGTCAGGAATCGGTAGGCGATAGGTGTGGCTATGGCATCCAACCTCTTTGAGACTAGACGCACAGACACAAGAGACCGTGAATCTATATCCCGAAGCTAAAATAGAGCGATTAGCGAGGCGCCCGGCGCATGATGCAGGGTCCCGACAACAGTCGAGACATACCTGTTTGAAGATGAGAGCGAGAAGCTCTGAGCTGAGGCGGTTGAGGGAGAAGTTTAAAGGTTCAGCCGCCTTAGCCGGAGCGGCCATGCAACGAGACGTGCTGATGGGGGAGGAAGAGAAGCAAGAATTGAACGAAGGAATGGAGCAGGAGAGAGTAACGGAGGGCGTCGAGAGCAAGAGCTCGGTTGATGAGAGCATGACCAATGACCTGATTATGGGAAGATAGACCAAAGAAGATGCCAAGCAGTTAGGAAGCGAAGGAGTGTTTGTGAGCAAAGGGGAAAGGGTGGGAGCTTTGTGTATGTATAAGTCCAGTGAGCAGGGTACCCGCGGGCAGGGAGAGGCGAGCGTAAACTCTCTTTCTGATCGATGACACTAGGCTGGTTGGGGTGAAAGTAACGAAGGATGGGAGACGGTCGAGCTCAAGGTGGGATGGGAAGCAGCGTGGCCCTTGGAGAGGTGAAGGGATGGACTATCAATGCAGTTCCGAGGCGACGGAACCATAGCAGGGTTGGTTGCTAGGAAGTGGTAACGAAGTCGGGACGAGTGGAGTGCTATCTGCCAGGGTTATGTACATGCCCACGGCCCTAGAAACAAGAACGGTATGTACGCATGTCCATTGAGTAGTTGTCAAGGTTTGAACCTATGCAGCAAAATAGAAAGACAGACAACCGGGCGAGCGTTGCCATGTCACGGACATGGACGTACTCAAATAGGTGACGAGCTTTGGCTTCTCGTATGGCAATCCAGCAGCCAGAGAGTCAAGCCATGTGGAGATGAAGGAGCCGCCGAATCCATGGAGATCGGTAGACAAGGGTGAGTTGTATGTGGAGAGAGGCTAAAGCAAAGCCCACGGACTGCAGATGAAAGAAGAAACCAGGGTCCTCGGTGGGGAGACCCAGCTGCTAGGACTTGGGACGGAGGAAGATTGACGAGGATGGACGAATAGAGAAGCAAAGACAGAGACATGGTGTGTAAAACGACATCAAGTACGGATACAGGGAGGAGAGTCGTGTGATAGTGCGCGAGAGGCGTCGTTCTGTATGGGAAAGGATGGGAGGAGGAGGCGAGACAGGTGCTTCTGGTTCGACGGACATGACATGGAGTGAAGAGACATTGGTAAGGATCCCAAGGTGGTGATGCAATCCTTAGCCTCGACTGTCTTGACAGCCATGATATGATGCTCGACAGGCCGCGAGCGGGGGACGGGAAAAGAAATAAGACGAGCATGATATCCATCTCGTGCCGGCAGCATCAAGGCCAGACAAGATGCAGCGTGAATTCAACGGGCGAGCAAGCGCAAATCTGATCCACGGACATCTTGTCCACGGACAAATCGCCCGTGGATGGAAAGTGTACGAAGTCGTAGAAGTCTCGGTGCATCGACGCGGTGCGCGGGCACGTCTCCGATCCGACTATTTGCCTCGTAGTCACACACTATTCCGTCTTCAATCTCATCGCCGGAGGTCTGATATGTTCGCAAGAATATCCTGAAACGGGAAACTGGGTCCAACCCAACTCTGAAGGGAACGGCCGCCCCTCATGGCGTCCTTCTCCGGAGCCAATCGCCCTTGTCAGACGCCGCCAGGCCGGGGCGCGGCGGGGCGCAAATCGATCGTGGTCTGCCAGGAAGTCCCTTGTCTTTGTAATATTCGGCCGGTCAAGGTTTGTCGCTCTGCGCACGCGCTGATCCACGGAACGGAATTCGGAATATGATGCTGTATTGGGTGTCCGAAGCGTGCATCGTGCATTGACTTCACTGGTCATGGAGCTGAAGGTGGCCAGGACTCCTGTCTTCGACGCTTGACGCCGTTCCAGGTGCTGGCTGGCTGACAACGGATCCATGACTCCGTTGACAGCGTTGCATGCTGTCTTAGTCTGAGATGCAGGTTGCCGAAAGTGATGAAGTTCAATATCCGTTGAAATTGGCAGAGGCCATGAGACACCCGGACTGTTGTTGGTGCCTACCAGGTAGGTCCTTAGCGTGCTTACCTTAGTTCGTGCTTAGGACCTGCTCGCTCCGCCCGTTGAGTTGGGCCGGTGTTGTTCTGGAAGGAAGCGTGAGGTGGATGCGCTCCTATGAGGTGCTTTCCTATTTGGGATGTCCCTTCATACCGCCAACGCCACTCTCAAACTCTGCCAACTTCCATCTTGCACTTTCGCCATGAGCATTGGTAGATGCATGCAACGCTTCGCACTAATACTGCGTATACCGTCAGAGCCATTTAACCTCAAGTGTTTCACTTGGAAACCAGCCTCTACGCCTTGCGGATCACTTCTCATCCCTCGATCATCTGCGCACCCACCAGAGAAGGCTCCAAGCCTTCACCAACGTCCTGCGACCAACAACCGTTGTTCCTACATCTCGTATCCCCTCAATGGCGGGGTAGAAGGAACCACAAGGAGATTTGTGAAGCAGAAGACAGGTCAAGCTCCATCGTCTTGCGCTTGGACGCAGCACCAAATGTCTGCGTCTCCATCAACTGAAGCTGAGCCCATTGCTGCCGTGTCACTCACCCAGCGCTGTACGACCTCTCGCGGTTACCATGAGCCCGTCAGCACCGAGATAAGGGGTGGTCGGATGAGATTGAAACCCTCAGTTTTCAGCGTGCAAACCGCCGCCGCATTCCGCCAGCCTGCGAGGTAGTGTAGACTTGGGACGATTGTGGGTTAACGTTATCTGTCGTCAAATGCGACTGGTTCGGCAGACGCTGCTGATGTTGCATTGATTAGACGCAAGTGCCTTGCAACGACAACTGTCATGCGCTCGCCAATACGAAACCCAGAATTCGATGCTCCAGCCTATTGCCTAACTACATGGCGCTAGGCACTTGGCACACCTATCCCGCTTGCTTGTCCTAGGTGACGATCGTTTCCGACACTTTGGGACCGCAGCACTACGTGCCGCCCTTCTGTCGCTGCCCGAGTCTTTCCTCTTCGCCTACCCGCCTCAGACGGGTTTTATGTTTCGTTTTGTTTCGTGTCGTTTGACGTGTTTTGCCTTGCGGGAAGACCTCTTCGCGTGCCTCAGGGCTGGTTTGAGACCGCCTGATGTCTCTCTCTGATATGTAGGTCTCGGTCCGGCTTGTGCTACTGTCAAGCAGAGAGGCTATCCTTACAAATGAGACCTCGACCACGTCGTCGAGTCCGAGACTAGCATCTGCGGTGAACCCTAACTGGATATGCAGCACCCTCTGTCCCTTGCCCAACGTCCCGACACTTGCCGTCGACCGCATTCGAGCCCCAGCCTGCTGGATCATGGGCCACACGGCGACTACACAAGATCATAAGAGTAACCACACCTTTCTGATCCCAGCATCGGCCGAGGGGGGTGTATCACTGCTCCTTAGTTGCGTTGTCCTGTGGCTTTGAGCGTTGCGACTCTGTAGGTACTGGATAGGGCGCTCGAGCTGAGGCCTGGGACCTTCCCCCGCCCCTGAAGAGACCATGATCCGGTCCTCCGAAGGGATGTGCGTGTTGGACTATGTATTGAAAGCTGCAATACTTACTGCGACCTGGGAGAGATCACCAGCACAGCCGGCGGAGAAGATGAGAAAGGGGCCGGTGTCCATACCGTGAATATGGTTAAAAGGTACAGTACAATACAACAGAAAGAGAACGCTATGGGAATATGCCCTTCGCCGCGCCCGCCCGTTTCATGCCTGTACGAGAACATAAGAAGTCGATCCAAGATACTGTCTCCCCTTTCCAACACGTCTGTTCCCTCTCTACCCTTGGGTCAAGTGACCCGAGTTGCCGGTGTCTTCTTATACAAATGAAACAAATGAAGCAAATTCTGGCAATGCAGACTAAGTCGCATGCTTTCTGAACGCAATCATCAAAGAGAGCTCTTGACCCCCTGACGTCGCCATTAGTACCGGTACATGGGCTCCTTGCTCTTGGGCGGCGCATCGTTGGGCGCATCGTAAATGTCGTCATCTGAGACTTCGTCCAGCCGTCGCCGTAGGGGCGGCTGGTTTGTCGGGGTCTGGGCTCCGGCACCATGCATCTGCACGTTGCCCACGGCGCTGTCTTGACGACCCAGATAGCTCTCAGTTGCCTTGAAGCCGGGATGGAAGGGCTCAAAAGCCAGCCGTTCATGCTCTTGGTAATCGTCTGTCGTGCTTCGGCCCGCGTGGCTCGATAAACCGCCAGGCTGGGGATCTGCAAAAGGGTTCTCCTGAGGCCCGCCGGGGAGAGGCTTACTGGAATCTGCTTCTCCAGACCTCGGGGGCGGACCAGGGGGCGGTGTGTAGGATTCTGTCTCTTTTCCCTTGGCGCTCACGGTAGCATTGCGGCTGGGCACTTGATAGTTACCAGAGCCTGACGAGGAGGCCTGGTCGTTGAGGTGATGGTTGGCGCCGTTGGACTCGGGCTGAGGCGTGACGGTGGGTGAGTGGGAGTCGGTGCGCTCCCCGAGACCCAGCTGCTTCCGGGCATTGAGGACAGAGCGCTTGTGCTGGTTGAGCGCCGTCTGCAGCTGCTCGTTGGTGTCGATGAGGTTCTCCATTGTCTCGTTGTCGGGGGCCGGGTTTTCGGACGTCATGTATCCTTGAATACTCCGGGACGCGCTCGAGCACCGGTCAGAAAACTCCTTGATGAGCTCGTTGTTGAGAATCTCGCTAGGAGGTGTGTTCATGACGACCTGCTCAAGGAGCTTGGCGGATGTCCGGGCCTCTTCGAGCCGGCTAGCTAGTTCAATGGGGTCGGGCAGGCGCCTGTTAGTATGGTGTCTCGCGAAGTAGTTTTGCGAGTGTGGGTTGGGGGGAGGGCTATTGTAAGCACCCGGCGGCGGCGGCGACACAACCTGGTGCTGTTGTCCCTGCTGCCTCATGTCAGTCTTCGTCTCCGTGTTGGCTTTAGGAACCATACTCCGAAACCCTTGTAGGCCTTGTCCTTCTCCTTCTTCCACATAGACACTAGCAACGTCAAGTTTTCGTCGTCCATCTTGGTATGTTCAAAATCATCAAACGTCTCCATGATGAGCTGGCGCACACTGGGGTCCCGCACGCCTTTGAGCAGCTGGCGCGCTGTATCGACGAACTTTTGATCGAAGTTACGCGTGAATGTCGAGCCAGGGTTATCGGTCAAGATGCGCATAAGCATGATTGCGTTATACTGCCACGAGGGCCGTGAGAGGAAGTCTTTGGACAAGTACTTGCGGATAAGGCGCGCGCATTCGGCGGCGGCGGCTGGGGAGGACTCGGCGGCATCGACAATCGGGGGGAGAAAGAGGACCTCATCGCTCTGTTGCGCAGGGCACGGGACGTCAGCAAGCTGGATTGCAACGGCTGTAGCAGGAGATGTTTACCTGGGCTTTGCCTCCAGATTCGCAGAATGCTTTCTAGATTCTGGTCAGCGACGGTCAGAGGACGAAACGGCGGATTCGCAGGGTCGCGCGAGCCTCCGGTGACATACCACGCTGTTGTGAGCCGTGGCCTCGGGAGTTGCGGCGGGGGTCGTCCCAACCCGTGTTGTTCCGGAGGGGCCGTCGGAGCTGGAGTTTCCTGTAGTGGCATCGTCAGCGGGTGGTCCTTTGTGGTGTTTTGGATCCGGAAGCTCGGGGTGTTTCGGTGTTGCGCGCGCATGGAGACACATACGGTTAGAGACATTGCTGGCTTTCCTTCTGATGCTTCCGAGCATCTTGCTCATGCCAAGGCCCTTCATGGACTTCATGGCTGCGGTTGGAGCTCGCGCCACAGCGGGCGCCTTGGGGAGAAGCGGTTTGGGCGCGCGGGGATAGGAGGCGGCGGCAGAGGACAGGTTCTCAAGTCCCAAGCTTGAACAAAGAGTTCACAGGAGAAAGAAGGGGGAAAAAGGGGAAATGAAGAGACGAAAGGGGAAAGCCCCGAGGATATTGTTGAGTTTCAGGACCAGTGATGCTGGTTGGGAGTTGACAGACGCGGGCTGGCGATGGGCTCTGATGTTGGAGCGAGCGTCGACTGATTGGAGTGCCGTTGTCTGGGATCAGTAGAACGGAGCAAGGGTCTTGATCCCTGGCGGAAGAGCAAGTTCCCAGGGAACAGAACTTTGTGACAGGGATAAAAGCGTATTATTGTATGAAATGATAGCTGGAAAAGGGAGAGAAGCTCTATCGCTTCTTGTTGTTTTCTTTTGTCTCTTCTGCCACGAGAATAAGTCTTCGGTCCTGTTGATGGCCAAGGTTCGGAGTTGTCAAGGGTGCATAATGCGCGCCGAACAATAGCTTAGCCCCGTGCGTCACTTGCAAAGGCTGAGCTGCAGAAGTTGACGCGTACTAAGAAGGGGAAACTGGACTTGTTGACTCCGGTATCGCCCGTCAATGAATGATTGTTTCAAGGTTAAGGTAATATGGAGAGCTTGAGAATTAAATAATTATACAGTAATCAAGTAAAAGAAAGGCACAAGGGTTCCTCACTCTTTAGCGGCCGTTGCACAGCCTCATCGCCCTACGCAATCAACCCCTCTATTGCCGCCGGGGAGCACATGACACTGAGACTTGGCTTGCCTCCATCTCGGCCTAGAATACGTGATAGTTCCCTCCAAGGGATTGCCAGAAAGCGCGATCGTTTTGGTTAGCCTGGTGGAATATAGTCAATGGCTTGCTTCAACTACAAGTCACCAGACATCGTCTTCCGCTTCCAGACCACGGGCCTGGATACGTCTCGTGGTTCAAGACCTCCTTTCCGTGGAATAGCAAACATTGGTTCTTTCTCGGCAGATTCTCCACGGTACCTTTATCTTGGATGTGTGAGTCGTACATGTCTGGGCGACAATGATGCAACCCTTCGAATTCAGCATTCATAGTCATGTCTTCTATCGCCATCCATCATTAGCCCTCAGATAACATCGAGTTGATTCTTGGCCGCTATGCAAAGTCCCCATATATCGCAGACAGCCTCCCAATCGTCACCTCTTGGCACTCTCCTACTGACTGGCCTCCGCCTCCTCGTCTTCGTCATCGTCGTCGTCCTCCGACTCCTCCTCCGAATCCGGTGATATGTCCTCCACAATCAGATTTCCCGACTTCCCAATCTTCTCCCCCATCGTTACAGTCGTGCTGGGCTCGTACACCATCCGCGGAAGGATCGAAGCGATTCGGAACTTGTACTCGTGCTCGTACGCCTCCGGCTTGTCGCCCCCCGCTGCGCTCTCCTCTTGAAGAATGTCGTAGCACTCTACAAAGGCATATAAATCTTCTAGGGAGGCGGCTTGGGGGAACCGCCGGACGATTCGCCCGATGCCGTACACTTCGGGCATCTTGAGCGCAACCCGCACCACGTTCTTATCGCTGTTAGGGGGCTCGGCCACAATAGTTGTGGCCCTCCACGCTCGCCATTGCTGACGCTTCTCTTCAAGTCGTGCTTCCGCCTCTGCTTCCTCCTTGGCGCGCTTCTCTGCTGCCGAGGCAGCAGCGGCCGCCTCCCTCTTCTGGCGCGCGCGCTCTCGGTCAATAGCCAAAGATCGTTCGTATGCCGAATCCTGCTCCGTCCGCAGGTTTCTGGTCATTTCTTGCACCGTCCGTTCCGCCCGTACTCCGTCCAAGTCGGCGCCGTACTTCTCAATAGCTGCTCGAAGCTCTGAAAGGTAGGTCGCGGCTGGCATGGGCCCGACGAGTCGCTTCACGATTCCCATGCGACTGCTTCCCTCTTTGGGAGTGAGACAGATCAGTGCTGAAAAGGGAAACTTTGTACATATGTATTCCTGGGCGACTTGGTACGCTTCCGAGTCCAACACGTTGCCTCCCCATAGAACAATGTTGTTGGAGGGATCTTTGATAAATTCGCGGACTTCCGGGGAGAGTAGCGTTTCTTTGATAAAGGACTCGGTATCGTCGTGTTCGGGAGACATCAGCACCACCAACATGAACTTGAGCTCCTTCTTGGCCAGATCATGCGCCTGGGCTATGCCGCCTTCAAAGAAAGGCAGCTCGTTTTCTCCATACTCTTCCTCAAATTCTCGTTTAAACCTCGCAGCGGTATCGCGCGGCATAAGAGGTCGGCGCCCATTAGTGCCCCTGAACCCGGTCGATATCCTGCTCGTGACAGCGCGCGGCCGGATCGGCGCAGGCAAGAATGACAGCGCATATATCAATGTTCGGAACAGAGTCGAGGCCGCTCTCCAGCCCCAACCAAATGGCGTAAGAAGAAGACCGAGGAGCCAGGGCGATCGTCCGGTTACGGGGCCCTGGGGTACGATTCTCGGAGCCGGATCGGTGCGCTGTCTTGGTGAAGCTCGTTGAGATTGGAGGGAGGATGTCAGGAGGCTTTCCTGTAGGTTCTCGTGTCGTGCTGTTGCTCGAGGGATTTCTTGTTGCGCCTCAGCTATAGGATTGGCTGTTTCGCCGTCAAAGAACTTGGCAATCGCGATCTAGGTATTCAGAGGTCAGATCACTGTGAGCTTAAAAGCAAGGAAACAATTAGTCCCATACCTGAACGTTCCATTCTGACCGTCGAAGAAGCGGGATGGCCTCGCTGACCTCTTGGTTCGTGACTTGTGTGTACTGGTTGAGGGCTTCCTGTTGACTTGAGGACAGCTGTCCCAAGTCAACCTCGCCTTCGGCCATGCTGCCGGTTCAGGTCCCCCGCTCTCCACCTCTTAGAAGTTGAACTACAAGATGAAGCTCTTGAGAAGTTGGCTCGGAATACGTGTGGGATAGTTTGGTAAACAAGGTAGAAGGAAGGGTGGAAGCTTGGTTTTTATGGCTGTTGCGGCCCCTCGCTATAAGAACAGGCTTTCCAGGTGCATGCAGTCTCGGAACGAATCCGTTTTCTTGACTCGAGGTTGCAGCGCAACTCTGTCGCAGACTTCTCGAGCTTTAGAACCCGTTCAAATCACTTGTGCATTTGCCGATTCAGTTACTGCTTCATCCTTTGTATCCGGTGGTCAGGATCCCGTGGATGGACTCCAGCGGAGCGGCGTTACTTATCGGCAGCTTATCGGTAGTCAGATTAGCCCGCTTTGGGGGGTTCCTCCTCGGAATATTGCATGCTTGGAACAAGCTGGATTGGCGTCATAGCGCGGGGGGATGCATATGTACCTCACCACACGGCCTTTGCTGGCAAGATACATCCAAGATAAGCGCGGTGCCCGCTAGGTCGGCTCGCGACTCCTCTGTTCTCACCCAACCCAACTGAACTGCCTCGCGCGCGACGAGTCCCTCCACCAAAACTCCCCCCCACCGCCCACATCCACACTCGTCCAACTCCTACATATCTCTCTTCCCGAACTCGCAGTGCTCGCTCCCGCTTCAAGAGGCGACGGCCCGCGTCTTGTTCGCCTTGGACATGGTCGTTGGTTCCTCGCGTTTGCTCCAGGCTGCTCTGATCAGCCTGCCCGACCCCCCGCCGCTCGTCTCATTCCTCCATGGGCGGCCAGTCGCCTCGATCAATTGAACCATGGGAAATGCTTGCCAGAGTCAAGTACGTCCTCTTGTTTTCCATATTCGGCTTATGCCTTGCGAGTCTCGTCGTTATATCAAGGCCTGCATTGATGCCGCTGCGCCATGACGGGTTCCATCCGCTAACATGCATGCAGACGTCGTAAACTCGGCCAAGGGGAGGGCACTATCCTCATTACTTTATACTGACCATGGCGACGTCGCGATACCAGCCGGCCGATCTACGACGCCAGGTCGGGTCCCCTAGACCCAAGGGACGCGGTTCGTTTGCCCTTTCGATATCGACACACCCCGCGATCCCGTCCACGAGCTGACCCGGCTATACCAGAGAATAAAGATACCCTATGTCGAAATGTTCTTATTTATGGCCACTGCCGATACGAAGACCAAGGCTGTGCTTTCAGTCATGATCAAAACAGAAACAATTCCAACTCAGAAATGTAAGTTTTGATTTCCCGCCTTCGTCGTCCATTATCGCAGAATCCACTGTGCGCAAGGCCTATCTCGCCCGAGCTTGCCCTCACTCGGGCGCTATGTGTTACACAACCGGGTTGACATCTTTACCCGCCATGGTCCATGCCCAATAAATTGGCGGCCTGATCAAAGGGTTTTTGGCGTTTGAGCGTTGGTGTTGCTGCTACCGCAAATGACGCCGTTGTCGGAAGCTTTGTAGCTTGGAGGGACCTCATGTCGCCTGATATGTCCGCCCATCGGCCGATATCTCCTCCACCGCCGACGACGTGCCTTGCCGACTGCCCCCCAGTCGAGGCCCTTCGACAAGCAACCGACTTTGCTATTGCTCATTAACCTACCCAGAGACGTTACCACCGCTCCAACCTGGTTTCCGTCTACTCAGCCTTGTCGGGCTCAATGTTGTTGTCCGTTTCGCAAACTTGAACTACGCCTTGACAGAACCATGGCACCTATTTCGCAGCACATGGTAGTTTGACCTTGCATCATGGCTGACGAATTGGCACACAGATCTAAAAAGACTCTAAATGTCGATTCACCATCATTCACACCCGCGGGCCTCGGCCTCGGCCTCGGCGGCAAGAAACCTACCTTCTCTTCACAGGCTGCGAGTGCTCCAGCTTTCACGCCACGTGGTTTAGGCGGTACGAGCCCCTTCGTCCTCATTGTACTGGTTCTTGTGATAACCGACTAACAATAACGTTGTGAAGCAGCTACCCCCGTTGGTCCCCAGGACAATGACAGCAGCGTCTTTAACCCTGCGGCTATCCGCGAATTTACCCCTACATTTGATATCAACACAGTGGTAAGGCAATTTGCTCCTGTTGAATGACTTTGTGACTAATGGAACAGACTACGCCAAATGGCTCCGCTCAAGATAGCGGAATGTCCTACGACCCCTTTACAATGCCTGCCGTAAACCAGGGTCTTTCTACTCCTCAGTTCAATCCTTACGCTGAAGACCATGGCGCTCTTGGCGGCCATGGTCCTGGCTATTTTCAGGCGCAAAACGCATTTACCCCCCTTCAGCCGCTGCAACACCATCTATACTTCCCCGTCGGGCCGCATCGAGATGATCTGATGCCCTATCATCGTGTGCCTCATGACTTCTTTCTTCCCGAGGAGGAGCGCATAGAGATTGCGAGAAAACAAGAGGCGGCAGGCCAGGTGCTGCCCAACTCTCAGTTACCGCAACTTGACAACTATCACTCCCTGGTTCCGTTGGACACGACACATCGGAAGAACGCCAACATCTTTGGGTACCCTAGTTGGATTTACAAAGCTACGGCGACCAAGACAGGAAACCTCTATTGTCTGAGGCGACTCGAGGGCTACAGGCTAACTAACGAGTACGCCATCAGATTGGTCAAAGATTGGCGACGCATCCTCAACGGGAACGTGGTGACAACCCTAGATGCATTTACGACCCGCGCCTTTGGAGACAGCTCCCTCATCTTCGTCCAAAATTACTTCCCCCTCTCAAAGACGCTTGTTGAGCTTCACCTATCCCCGAGCACTACCAGTAGCCGCTTTCAAGCCAAGACTCCTATTGCCGAGAACATCCTTTGGAGTTATATCTCGCAGATCGCCAATGCGCTCCAGGCCATCCACTCAATCAACTTGGCGGCTCGATGTCTCGATCCTAGCAAGATCATCTTGACCGACAAGAACCGGATTCGGCTGAGCGCATGCTCGATCCTTGATGTCGTACAGTTCGACGCTCGCCGACCCATTCAGGAACTGCAGCAGGAAGACTTCATTCAGTTCGGCCGACTCTTACTATGCCTCACAACCAACACATTGCCGATCCATCTTACAAACCTAAAGGCGTCTGTGGACCAGATGAGCAGGACATTCTCGGTTGAGTTGCGAGATACCGTCTTATGGCTGCTTACCCCCCAGCAGCCCCCGGCCCAGAAGGGAATTGACGAATTTGTACGTGGAATTGCTGGGCGAATCACAGCTACGCTCGATCAGAATCTGCTGGCATTGGACAAGGCCAACGCAGATACGATGCGGGAGGTGGCGAACGGCAGGGCTGCCAGATTGATGATGAAGCTGGCCACCATCAATGAGCGATATGAACTTGACGGCGAGCGATCTTGGGCCGAGAACGGCGAGCGATATATGCTTAAGCTCTTCCGAGACTATGTCTTCCACCAAGTGGATAGCAACGGCAATGCAGTCCTGGACATGGGGCACATGCTCCGATGCTTGAACAAGCTAGATGTTGGCACGGATGAGAGGGTTTGCTTGACGAGCCGGGACGAGCAGACCGTCTTCCTTGTCAGCTACAAGGAGTTGAAAAAGATGCTGGCGAATGCTTTTGGTGAGCTTGTCAAGGGAAGTAAGTGTGTCCGAGGCTTCTAGGAATCAAGCCACGACCTCCAGAAGAAGAGTCAAGCCAAGGAGAAGAGCCGAGACTTCAGGAAGGTGAGCGGTGGCTCCAAGAAGAAGAGCGGTGGCTCCGAAGAGGAGGGTCTACTAGCCTTCTAGAGGAAAAGGCTCGAACAAGCCTAGTCCGAAAGCTGACCCAACCCGGGTCCAGTCGAAAACAATACTTTTCCCTAAGAAGGCACCGTGTAGCTAGAGGGATGCACATGGCACGGACATTGGTTTGGATCAAAAGGGTCTTTTTATATGGCTGATGACGGCGCGACGGGGCCTCGGGACAGGCAACATGCGGTTTGCTGGCACACTGGCGGGGAGTGGATGGAAATGTACAAGATCAGGAGTTGGGCCAGCACGATTGGTCATGTTTGGACCCGTGGAAATTCGTTCGTGTCTGAGGTTTATGTAAGGACATGGGCTGAGCGAGTTGAGCGAGATGAGAGATAGCGACACACAAGTATTTGGTTTATGAACATGATATATTGCCTTGATTCAAGACAAGACTTTATTTGTGGTGATACGGCCAATGAACGTGACTACATGCCACAATTCGGTGACCCGGCGGAGATGGATTGATGCCAAGCGGTCCTTTCGTTGCTTCATACATAATCCAACATGTCGTGATAGTGGGTGGAAGTCTAAGGATGGATATCTGGGTGTCCGTCGAGTCATTCTACCAGCTGACACACGGTGATAAATTCGTGGTGTGGCCGACCTCTTGGTAGGTGTTTTCCACCATCCTCCTTGTGTTTCTTTCCAACTAGATATCATTGATAGTCCCTGCTTCAGTCATCCTCGGCCTGGACAAACGGATTGGCGATTTCTTCGCTGCCATCGACGGGGCTGACGAGGACGAGGAGGGTGCCTCGAACAACGACGAGGCCGAGGGAGCGGGTGGACTCGTTGCCTTCGTCATCTGCGAAGGTCTTGTTAGCTTGGCCACGAGGGTGGGCGCATAGCGCAGCCGCAGGGCGAATAAGTGAAAAGCCCACGAGAGAGTTGGCGCAACATACCTCGAACAACCTCGTCCACATCGTCGAGAACGAGGTTCATGAGAGCATCATAACCCTTCAGCGTGCCCTTGACTAGAACATCAAAGTCAGCGACCAGTCTTTCGCGCACAGCTGCAACTTGTCCAACATACCCTCACGACCACCGTTAAACTTGACAGTGATCTGCTTATCCATGTACTTGCCCAGATCGAGGATATTCTCCTTCTTGGGCCTCTCGCGCTCTTGCTGTGCGCCTGCTCCCGCGCCGCCTGCTCCACGACCACCTCCGCGTCCACCGCGAGGGTGCGATCCTTGGCTGCCGCGGCCGCCTCGGTACGAGGGTCTATCGGACATGGCGCATGTGTGGTGGGTTTTGGTGTCGGGGGGGTTGAGATTGGAGATGGCGGGATGTTGACGAGCTGGGGTTTGGCAAGGTTGGAACTTGCGAGGCTTTGGTGGGGTTGGAGGGGCTAGTCTGTATGTGGCTAGCGGTAGGTGCTGGATTTGGCAGGCTCGCGGGGTGGTATGTGTTAACGTGGTGAGAGTTGGACGTCAGTTGAGATGGAGCAAGTGTTGCGGACGGGAATAAAACTATGGGCATAGATGTCTGCCAGTCTCCATCAATCTTGGCATGAGGCTCTAGGTATTTTCTGCTGCAATTAGAATCATGATACGCTGTAGCCAATAGATAGACGTTGCTGGACAAGACACTGCCTCTTCACGTGAAAGCCACATTGCTATTTATTCGTGTAAGTGAGCGCTACCTCTGTCTCCAGACATGATGGCCGTGAGCTTATACCAGTGTAGGCAATCCGAAGAATAGAGCTCGGTCGATCATTCAAGGTTGCCGGTATGCACTGCCGCAGACCACAACGTCATCTTGGACTGATCCCAGAACCATCACCGCTTGTCCAGAGTCCAATTTCGCTCGCGTGCCTCGGTCCTAAAGGATGCCGCATTACACCAGATTAGCGAGCCTGCCCGTCCGTTAGCTCAGCCAACAGCCGCGATATTGCCTCATACAACATGGCATTAAGGTCCATGCAGCTTGCATCGTTACCGCCACATCCATCCATCCGGCAGGCCAAGAAGAGATGCACCGCGCAGCACAGCCTCGTGTTGCGCAAGGGTCTCGACGACATGCTGCCGGACTCTTGTTTCTATTTGACGGCAAGTATTGGGACGCATGTACGGTAGGAAATCCGCGCATAGTGATGTATGTAGTTAATGGTTATACTTGATGAGTTGTTTTTTCCCACGAATTTATTAGGAGTGGACATTGGAGCACGATGGAGGCCTCTCGAGTTCATGATTAAACTGACCCAAAGGGGAAACTACCTACCTAACTACCTCAGACTAGCACCTTGAACCCGCTGGTGCGGTGCGGGCGTGCATCCACCAAATCAAATTGCTTGGGATTCTCCCCCCTTCAACTCTTGCTCTGTTGACGATTTTCAACGTCCTTTGGCTTGTCCTGGGGCAGTTGTTTCATATTTCCCTGGCTCGCGTTGGCTATTACAGTCGAGGCTCCTAGGCAGGTACGGACAGGGCTGGTGAACAGGCCTGGGTACCTTGACTTTGGTACCTCCATGTCTGCCGTCATTGGATCAGTCGGAGATTTTGGCGCACTGCCATCCATTCCAATTGTTCTTGCTTCCTGCTTGCACTGCACTGCACTGCACTGCACACTTGAGCTCCTTCCTCCTCCTTGCTCCCCCCACATCGCCCCGGCACTTTCTTCTTGCTGGGACTCTTTTTCCTCACCTCCTCCTGTCTCCCCATCCAAGCGACATTTGATCTTTTCCATTCTTCTTCTCTTTTCACACGCTCTCGCCCGCAAGTCTCCAACTGTGTCTGTCTGTAGCTACGCGCGACGGCTTATGAGGGATTTTGACTGCGAGACAAATTAACCAGTCGCGACATAGTGTGGACTTTCTGTTCTCCTCTTGGCGGCCTTTTGCCTGCATCTGGCGTCTGGCGTCTGGCGCTCGAGCTCCTTACCTACCTACCTTACCTATACTACAAATCGACAACATCTCCCTTCACCTTCATCTTCAACTCGGTACTTCCTCAGTCTCCCAGATACTCGCTCGTCATGAATCTCCAATAACGGTCTCTGCTGCCCTTCCCCCTCTACTCCTCTTCACTCCCATCACCGCCTTCATCCCGGCGCCATTCTTCAGGGCGTCGCCACTCACCTGACTGTCATATCCTCATTCCCTTCAAGCCCCTTCTCGGCGCCCTTGATACCTCTCCCTGCTCCTACTCTCAACCTTCCAAGCGCGCATCGAGCCTGGCTTGCATACCCGCTCAACAATTCCCTCGCATCCGAAGTCAATCGAGGGTTCAACCTCGGCGCTTCTCTTGAGCGCTTGCCGGGCCAGCGCAAGCGTCCCGACCTACACGCTTTGTGACCGAATTCGTGTCTACAGTACCACTACCCCTGGGTCTTCCCCATCAGCATACGCATCCTGGCACTCTCCGACGCAGTCAAAATGGGACACACTTCCGACTCAGAACCCTCAAAGCGAAAGCGTGACGTCGATGATGCCGGTGGCCAACCAGGACGTGCCCAGCATGCACCCACATCCCTCCAGCAAGGTATGTCCAGTGTGAGAATAGCTGTCCAACGCAATACCATGTTATGCCGCCTCGAGTCCTGAGGCGTTCCTACCGTAGCATGAGGCACGAGATTGTCTGGTCTGGCTTGATCACCATTGCGTGTGCCTATCCACGTATCCCTGTGTCCTTCAATGCACGTCTTCGCCTCGTGGCGCGTGCAAGCGGCACTTGTACCGGCCATCGTTTCTTGGCTTGACCCCTCGCCGGACGCAGCGTCTAGCTCGACTCCTCCAGGGACGCACATGCTTGTTGCTTTTGTATCCGACTCTCTTGTCTTGGTGCGCTGGCACAGCTTGTCGACTTGGAGGATACGCTAACCCGACATCAAAGGCATCCCGGGCTACATCCATTATCTCCCAAGGTCAAATATCTCTCATTTGAGTCTTATCCAGGGCGATGGCGATACCTTTGCCGACATTGTTGGCCTCATTGGCGAGTACGAGAGTAGGATTACCAAGACTCTGATTCGACTTTTAATGCCAATTGGCTAACCAACCATTTCAGGCGTTTTGGATAGACATGAGAGCCTTGCATCAATTCTTGGAGCTAAGCTGACTGGTCCACGCCTCCTCAGGGGTATCGAGAAGTTCTTTGATGGACCAATCAAAACGACGCCTCTTCAGCCTTTCTCAACCCCCATCAGCTGGCTCGATGTCGTTAGTTTCGCCAGATCTAATCCTAAGGATTTCACGCTTGTTCACAAACCGGACGGCTCTCGGTGTTGCCAATTCGTTCTGAAGGGCTCACAAGTCGAGATCACCGAGGACGACTGGCGTCTAGTATGGTCCGGTGCCCTGGATAGGTTCCCATTAGATCATCCCCTAGAGGAAGACGAAACGGCGGAGCTGGCAACATTAGATATTCTCGAGCAGAGGACATCCATTCTGTACAAAAAGGCTGACGAGGTGGCGGCAAGAGCTCGCATCCTCAATCATCGGCTCGGACAGCGGAAACAAGACATTCGCCGCCGGCGTAATGCGCAGGACCCATCGCCATCGCGGCTTCAACCCAACAATCTCAATCAGAGAGGCTCCAACTTTGGGCCGGGGTACGACTTGCATGCGGATCTTTTGCAGCAATTTCTTGCAGCTTCAGCCTCGCCTCCACCGTCACGGTCGACATCGGTGACCGGAGCACCCTTAACCAGTCTTAGTCAACCATCACCCTCTCACAGCACGTCGCATGGCCAATCCCATGCTCCTCCTCGCTATTCCGGACATACAGCAGAGACGGTGTTGCAACCTGCGGCCGATAGCCGAGAAGCTGCTTTCCGACCTCTGATCGCGCAGAGAACCGACCAGTTGGGTAAGGGTGATGTGATCAACCCACCGTGCGATCGTTGTCGGCGGCTACGGGTAGAATGTGTCAAGCACCTGACGGCTTGTTCGGGATGCACCAAAAAACATGCCAAGTGTAGCTGGAAGACAGTCACAGACGAGGAGTTCAGGCGGCTCAAGCGAGAAATGGGCCTCAGAGACGAGATGGATGTTGACGGGCAGGCAGAGTCTGGCTCAGGACTCGATGCATTAGACACAAGGGACCCTCGAGCGAATCGGCTTGGAGATCGACATGAAGCTGGCAGGACGTCTGGAGACAGAACCCCAGGGACTCTCGGGACAGACGATGGGTCTAGACCTCCGAGTCGAGGTGATGGGCATCCTCCAACCACCCTGGAGCCCTCAGCCGCTTCAATGAATCGGTTTGACCTGAGCGCCGAGCGACATCGACTTCCCTTCGCAATTGGACAATCGGCTGGATCAGACCATAGCAACCGAGCGACGGATTTCACTCAACCAAGTTCGAGTGCACCAATCTTAACAACGACAATGGCAACAGCCTCTAGCAGCACATATAGGAGCGGCGACGGCTCTTTGAATCCTTCACCCACCTAAGATTGCATTCTTGCCAGGGCGTTGAGAGATGTGAATATGCGATAACTGGGGATTAGCTAATGCCATATTGTGTGTTGAAAAGATGTCATGAACGATAGATCGGGGCGAGGCCTGTGCGTATCACTTATGTATGAAAGAATCGGGAGTGTCAGATCCCCAGGTGCGGGACGGATTTGATAAAACACCAAGATAGAGACAGATATCACGACAACAGCTAAGAAAGCCCACTTGGTTGACGTGCGATGAATGAAACGAACAGATAAACCTTGAAATACTACATCTTCCTCTCTTTCTGTCTCGGGTGTCTCACTTCGCTGTTAATACCTAGGTAAGGTAAGTACCTGTAAAAGTACATTTGAATGCCCTTCCGGACCCCGGACCCACATCGGCCGGAAGTCAGGAGGTACGTACCTAGTGAGCCCGCGCCCGCGGCGGCGCCACTTTACCGGGTCGAGGCGCGTCCAGTGGCAGGCGCGGAAAAAAAGTTTCGAGATTCCTGGTCCCTTTCCTGGTAGGAGGGAGGCAATCACCGTCGCTCCTGTCGCTGATTCATGACAGGATTCTCCATCTTTTCTTCCCACCTCATCCATTCCTTTTCAACATCCTTCTGCGATTGACCCCCGCCCTGCCCCTAATTACTACTCAACTTATGCTTCTTTAATTATACATGATAGAGAAGCTGCCACCGAGCTTGCTACCTCTTCGACGCTCCCGCGCAAACCCGGAATCTAGACGACGGATCGACACGAGACACGAGAGGGAGGCTCACGACGACACGACCGAGGTCAAGAAACGGAGGAAATCGTTTGCTAGGCCCTGAAAGATTGGCGCTCCTCAACATGTCACAGCAGCAACCCACCTCACCCATCATGGCCCGCCGCGACGACAGACCTTTCCATCACACAGAGGTTCCTCTCGACCATTCAGCCCTGATCCAGTCGCGAGAGACGGGCGATATCCTTCCCGATGATACCCCAATCCAGGGCAATGTCAAGGCGTTACCTTTTGCCAAGTCCTGGGTACACATGCTTGCTGGCGGGTACGTGAAGATGTCTTGTTCAATTGCTACCTTGCTTGCGACGAGGCCCGTGGAGCTGACCTGGCGGCGATCTCTAGTGTCGGTGGCATGACAGCTGCAGCAATGACAGCTCCCCTCGATGTGCTCAAGACGAGACTTCAATCCGACTTCTACCAGGCCCAGATCCGAGTACAGCGCGAGGCTCAGGGCCAGGTCCTTGGCCGACTAAACCCTGCTCGGGCGGCCCTCTACCATCTCAACGACACCCTTCGGATCCTGGGCTCCGTTTACAGAACCGAGGGTGGGCGGGCGCTCTTCAAGGGCCTCGGCCCCAACATGGTCGGTGTTGTGCCGGCCCGCGCTATCAACTTTTACGTCTACGGCAACGGGAAACGCATCATCTCCCAATATTTCAACCATGGCGAAGAGGCTCCCTGGGTTCACCTTTCGGCTGGTGTTGCAGCTGGTGTCGTGACGTCGACAGCGACGAACCCGATCTGGATGGTCAAGACGCGACTGCAGCTCGACAAGAACGTTGCCGAGAAGAGCGGCAGTGCTCAGCTGCGCAGGTACCGCAACAGCTACGACTGTGTGCGCCAGATTGTGCGCGAAGAGGGTGTCCGGAGCCTGTACCGCGGAATGAGCGCCAGCTATCTCGGTGTTGTTGAGTCGACGATGCAATGGATGCTGTACGAGCAGCTGAAGGCGGCCCTTGCTCGGAGAGACAATGAGATCGTTCGCAGCGGTCGCGACAAGACTTGGTGGGACAAGACGATTGATTGGACTGGAAACGGCTTTTCTGCGGGAAGCGCCAAGCTGGTGGCTGCCATCATCGCTTATCCCCATGAGGTACGTTATTGACTCCCTGGTTCTTCCGCCTGTGTCTGTATGCTCACAAATATTTGACAGGTTGCGCGAACACGACTACGACAGGCGCCCAGGGACAACGGTCTGCCCAAGTACACGGGTCTGATTCAGTGCTTCAAGCTCGTCTGGGTTGAGGAGGGCCTCATGGGTCTATACGGCGGCCTGACACCTCATCTCATGCGAACAGTGCCCAGTGCTGCCATCATGTTTGCCATGTATGAAGGCATCCTACGACTCTTCCACACCCCTGCCTAAGTGTTCAGGGCGACCAAGAATTTTGAAGCCGGCAAGGACGTGGGGATCAACGCACCGGGCATAGCCTGCGATTTGATCACCCTCGTCGCTTGACGTTTTGTAACACCAACAACAGAGGCGGGAGGCAACCGGCCTTGGCCAACAATGTATAATACCCTACAAGGGCCTCAAAAAGCATCAGGGAACCGGGAGGGATATAACAAAATGGGGAGACGGCGTCTTTGGCGTTTGGCGAGCGGATGGATTGATTCGTAGAGGCGGAGGCAAAACACCCACTCATACTCACACAAGCATACAACACATGTACCAGCTCATGTATAATAGGGGGAGGCGCATGCATTTTCATCAGGACATCACATCCACCTACCTGTACCACCACCGAATTGCGCACATATAAGATATAGAATTCTCCAACTCCCATCGGGTGTTTTGGCAAAATGTTCGATGTATACAAATCATGCACTTTTGAACTTGTGGCTGTATCCTGAACGAGGTGCAGTTTCATGCTTGACAAGGTGGATAAACTCTTGTTATTTCGAGTAAAAGACAACGATCAAGACAGCCCAAGAACGCCCCCCTGAGTGAAACAAAATGAGCTGCCACGCAGCTCCCGGAGCTTGAAGTGTGGTACAAGTCGAGACGGACAAGCGACAATTGACGACTGACAGAGCAAATAACGGAACCGGGGGCTGATTTTCTTCTCCCCATGCGGAGAACAAAAAAGGGGGAGCGGGCGTATAGTATGTATGAGAAGTAGAAAAACATGGCTCTCTTTCACCCCGCGCTTTCGCCGAATTTCACTTGTTGCGGCTTGGTTTGGGGGTTGATTTCACGCGTTGTGGATGTGCTCGAGAGGAGCGTCTCGTTGGATGGTGGGCGGGTTTCGCTTGCGGAGCTTTCGAGGTTGTCGGGGGTTTGGCGAGGAGGAGGGAGAATTGGAAGAGGAGGACATGGCTGTGAAGGGCCAGATCAGACGAAGGCGTCACCAGGCGTTGCGGTCCCAATTGGGGTCTGCGATGGTCAGTATCAGCTCAAGGAACGTGGTGAGATGGGAAGCATCCTCTCGACGGCGCAAGGACAGTCACTCACCCTGCACAAACGCGGCCAGGACCTTGCTCCCCGTCTGCAGCAGCGGATGGCCGACGACAATCTTGAGAAACTTCTCCAGGCCCGCGCGACGGCCCTCGATAACGTCGTCGCTGAAGCGGTTGGTGAAGACCTTGCCGGGCAGGGGCGGGATGGTGACGCGGGCGCTCTCGCGCTCGAGGATGTCGCGGAAGTACTCAAAATCCGAGTAGCGGCGGCGGACGCTGCTCTGGCGCAGCTTGAAGGCGGGGATGTTTGTGCGGCAGAGGATCTCGTAGTCGGTGTACATGTGGCGGCCCATGCCGTGGGTTCGAGGGTTGCGGACCTGTCCTCTCTGTGAGCGGGGGGGTTTACAAGGCGCCGGACAGAGCTCACCTCGATCTCGAGAAAGTTCTCCGGGGGGCCGTAGATCTCGTCGAAGCTCTGCTGGCGCGTGTCGGGCATGGACTGCAGGATGGGACGGTGGAACTGGGAGCCGGGCGAGCTGGGCACGTCGCGGCCGGCGGTATCCTGGTCGGACGCCAGTTTGGCGGTGTTTTACGGCGGCGGGGGCCGGGCGGTTAAAGCTTTAGAGGAGGGG
>JABCKW010000636.1:0-31503 GCA_014824385.1 Fusarium cyanostomum
GTGGTGTATTTATTAATTATCCATAAATGATTTATGTGAATTCACTATTCTTTGCGGCTGGGAATAATTGGGATTGATATTTCTCAACCAATGGGCATAGCAATTTGTCGAGGCTTAAACGAAGGCCATGCTTCACCTCATGTCTATGCGATTCTCATTCATCACAATGAATCGACACTCTTCAAACCGCAAGCTGATTCGTGTGGGGAGATGGTGAGGATAGGACACACAGGAATGTGAGGTCCAATGCAATGGTATTCGTCTATCCTCGGAGGATGTTCGTCAGACGCACGATCTTCCTAAGGGACCCAAGCAAGCCATAAAACTCCTGTTCCAAGCGGCCCCCTCCGAGTGCTTTTTTTTCTTTCGCGAGGCCTTGACTTTCTGCTGAGAGTGTCCCCATCCACTACTTGCCCTCCCAATAGTCCCCCCTTAACCGAGAAAACTTGGTGTCATGATCGTTTAGCGGTACTGTAGAGACACAATCGGTTAGTCTCTTTTCGTATCCTCGTCGTTGAAAGCACCCTCGGGAAGGCTGGGCTGGGCTGCGTTCGCTCGAAAACTCACCTTGTTGAAGCCAATGTCCTTGGCCTTCTCACGGAAGCACTGACGGCACAGGTTGAGGTCGTACTTGCGGATGAGACCGGCCTTGTGCTTGCAGACGCGGCTACAAAGTGAAATATCAGCATAAATATACGTTCGACCGAAGAACAGTATGGCTCCGTCGTTTGGGTTCCCGCATCAAACGGGCGTCCAGGCGGAAAGAGATAAATCGTACCAGCTGCGAGAGCCCTTGCCGTAGTTTCGGGGGCGCGAGTTCCAGACGCTTTCGTGAGACATGGTTGCGTTGTTGGGAGATGGCGAAAGCTGGAGGTTGCGGGATGGTTGATTTCGCGAGGGTTGAAAATGGGCGGGAAATTTTGTGTGAATTTCATGACATACCGCGATTGGACCTGAGGGTTCCGCCCCGAGCGAGGGTAGAATGTGGGGCGCATTGCACGTGATCTATCTCTGTTCTCCTCACGTGGGTTTCAAGCTGTGACGACAGGGGGAAGCTTACCTTAGCTGTCCCGCTTACCTCACAGGCCCGTTCACCTACAAGGGCATTCCAATTCAAGCTGGCATCTCCAGAGGTTGATTTCCAAGCAACTATCAAGAAACAAAGCACGTACTTCCATTGCTCTTGATCTAGTTGCTCTCTCTCTTTCCCCAACCACTCCTACTCTATAAAAAACAGCCTATCCTAAGGCTTATCATCAACAATGGTCTTAATCAAGAGCTTCGTGCTCGCCGCCCTCGCCGCCTCGGTGGCAGCGAAATCCGCCGTTATCGAGCTCCTCCCCTCAAACTTCGACAAAGTCGTCCTTAAGTCCGGCAAGCCCACTCTCGTCGAGTTCTTTGCCCCATGGTGTGGCCACTGCAAGAAGCTCGCCCCCGTCTGGGAGGAGCTTGCTTTCTCCTATGAGCACGCCAAGGACAAGGTTCAGATCGCCAAGGTCGACGCAGACGCTCAGCGTGAGCTCGGGAAGCGATTCGGTATCCAGGGCTTCCCTACTCTGAAGTTCTTTGATGGCAAGAGTGACAAGCCCCAAGAGTACAATTCCGGCCGCGACATTGAGAGCATTACCGATTTCATCATCGAAAAGACTGGCGTCAAACCCAAGAAGAAGCTTGAGATGCCCAGCGAGGTTGCTGTCCTGAACGATGCTTCATTTGCCGAGGCAATTGGCGGTGACAAGAATGTCCTGGTCGCCTTTACTGCCCCTTGGTGTGGTCGTAAGCATCCTTCAACTAAACTCGCTTTTAGACCTTCGCTGATAGTCAATTCCCGCCAGACTGCAAGAACCTTGCTCCCACGTGGGAGGATGTCGCGACCGACTTCGCCAACGATAAGAACGTTCTGATTGCCAAGGTTGATGCTGAGTCTCCCAACAGCAAGGCTACCGCCGAGGAGCTAGGTGTCAAGTCCTACCCCACCATCAAGTGGTTCCCAGCGGGCAGCAAGGACGGTATGGCCTACGAGAGTGGCCGCAGTGAGAAGGACTTTGTTGAGTGGATCAACGAGCGTGCTGGAACTCACCGTGTCCCTGGTGGCGGCCTGGATGCCGCAGCCGGTACTGTCGAATCTCTGGATACCCTCGTTGCGAAGATCACTGGAGGCGCCGCTCTCGCTGAGGTCGCTGCTGAGGTCAAACAGGAGATCGAGGGCCTCGCCGATGCCGCACAGCAGAAGTACGCCGAGTACTACGTCCGTGTGTTCGACAAGCTCAGCCAGAACGACGACTGGGTCTCCAAGGAGCTTACTAGATTAGATGGCATCTTGTCCAAGGGCGGGCTGGCCCCGGCTAAGCGAGACCAGATTCAGCAGAAGACCAACGTCCTTCGCAGGTTTATTCAGAAGGTCGAGGAGAAGGTCGAGGAAGTCAAGGACGAGCTATGAAGGATAAGGTTTATGGACAAACGGCAAGAGAAAGCAAGTACAGAAGAATCATCAGCGTTTATATAGCAGATTCTTGGCTTACTTGATGATATGACTAAAATACGGTGCAGCGAGACAGCTTCCTTCTAATGCGTGAAGACCAACCAAACCTTGTGAAGGACAACCTTAACGCCTTGCAGCCCAGCTATAACTAGCTACATTGTTCTTATGAGGACTTTGTTGAGCCTCCGTCCTTGGTTTTGCTTTCTTGGAGAGCTGCTTCTAGGTTATCCAGCCTGCGAGACATCTCATCCACTAGATGCAAGGTCAGCGTGGGGTGAAGTGTCAAGGGTCATGTTCTAGACAAAGCACCTACTCTTGGCAAATATCTCGGAAGAGACGCCGGCAAACTTGTTGGACAGCGAGTTCAGGAGCTCCTCGACGGCTGCTGTGACATCGGCACGGGCATCATCCGAAGTCTATAGAAGGGAGTAAAGGTAATCAGTGGCGTTGTCCGGACTCGGCCAGGGGCACTCTGCAGCCAGCGCGTTCTTTGATCGTGCGGCTGTGTGTAACACCGCGTGCGTCAAGCTTGCTGAATGGCGGGTGAGGAGAGATGAGATGCCAGTGCACATACATTCTCTGGCTTGACGCTCGCAATAGACTCTGGTTTGGGGTCGTTGCTAGCCATGATGTTCTTGGGACTTGGGTCGACTGGGGGTACGAAAGTAGCACAATGGAGATAGTCTATAACAGCTGATGTCGTTAAGAACAGATGAAAGGAGAGAGGTCCTGCTTGTGTATGTTGTGTTGCAAGTGTGCGAGTGTAGTCGCAGGTAGTGTTTGCTCAATGGCTGATTCGTACTGTGTCTGCTGGGATAAATGGCGCCAGCGGATACGGCGTTTCTTGACTTCCGCCTGCCTGCGAGCAGCCTCCACTAAAGTGCAACTCAGGCTTTCACATTTCGTCATGATACGTACCGTGACTTCACTTTCACTGTCAGTGCTTCTGCAACTGAAAACGGTGCATAAGCTCAAACACATCAACATCGGCATCTTGAAGCACGCGAAATCATAGGAGCTGCCCGTTCAGCAGTCATCATCACCGCTGGTCCACGAATCCAGGAGACCTAGCATGTCGCAGAGGTAGTCGCGTGCCGCCGCGGGTCATCATGCCGCAAGCGCAAAATCCCATCGCAACGCTGGTCTTTATCGTCTTCATCATCTGGCTCATCTTTCCTGAAGGCGACTACTCGAGTCAATCTCTTACGCTGTCCGACCTAGCAACGGAGAGAATTCGGCGCTTTCATGATGCGCTCGCTGTGTTGAATACTTCGCGCTGGGGTGACTTCACTCCAGCTCCAGATCAAGGCTCCAAGGTGAAGCCTTCCTACTTGAACCTTACGGGTTTTCGTGCGGATGACAAATTCGCCTGGAAAGACTTGAAGCGGTTCCGTGAGAAGAGCCTGGAGTTCAGCCGACATGCCATACCGCCGGTCGGAGGGCAGAATCTTTGGGATGCTGGACAAGGCGAGGCAGTTTGGCTGAATGCGTCGGGGACAGTCCACGGAGAGTGGGTCAAGAGGAAAGGCTCAGTCACCAGGGAATATGACAGCTACAACCTTAGCAAAATTTCTCCCGAGATGGACTGGGTCGGCGACAAGGCTTCGTGGGCGCGCAACATCACTGGACACTCTGGAAGGATGATGCTGCGACTAGAAGGGAACAAAACAGTCAACGAGTACGAGCAACTACCGGTGCAAGCCAACACACCTGTCTCTGGAGGCCTTATCCGCGGCGTTAAGGGCACAACCACCATCGAGGACACGACTGGCTCGGGGCATGACTGGGAGATGAAGCTATGGGGTGTACATTGGCCGCGCCAGGGCGTCGTCCTGATGACAACCACGAGCGAGAAATTTGAAGGCATCTTCGGCCTACCACACCTGGCACCGAGCGAGGACTTCTTTCAGTCCAGCCAGAGATTGTTGAATCAGTCGATAGCCCGCACCATTGCGAAAAAGGAAGAAAACCTCTACGTGGACCAGACTGTTCCGTGGACATCGGATCTCGAGAATCCCATGTACACCACCAACCCATCACCGCATTGCGAATACGTCATATATGCGCAAGTCTACCCACCTAGTCGACATCATTTTAACCTGGACTCGAACGATCCATCCAGGGACGCCATGGAGTCCATCATTGCCGCAATCGAATCAGAGCTGCAGTCACCGGAGGGCGCCCCTATTCCCAAGATCCCCAATCTCCAAATGTCAGCCGTCATCTACTCTCCGGACTGTGGATTCTTTCTCGAAACCAAAGGCTCGCCGGACTTTAGCCCGAGTGAGGCTCAGCATTTAACTGGCATGAAGATGGAGGTTCAGATCTATCAGGTCAAGACATGGATCCTCGTCTTTGCGGTTGTCGTCTTCGCACAGGTCAATCTGCTTAAGAACCAGATGCGTGAGTCGTGCACTCCCTCGACCATGGGTCGCGTGAGCTTTTGGACAGTTACCACAATGCTCATGGTCGACGGAATGACGTTCACCGCCGCTGCTACGTGGGTTTCGTCCGCGGCCGCTACATTCTTGCCGACATTGTCGCTTCTGTTTGCTGCGTTCCTCTCCATGACCATCGGCGGTAGCTTTCTGGCCAAAATCCACGAGATTCAGCTCCCTGAAGCACGCCCACGCCGTGACCGAGATCAGACGTCAAGCAACTCGAGCAGTAGCTCCGGTAGTGCGCCGTCGCCCGGCATCATGACCCCCAATCCTACCGTCTCGGCCCCACTCCTGCCCGGCCCCGTAACGGCAAGCCAGCCGGCGAGACCTCCGCCTCCACCTCAACCCGTCATCGTCCCGTCCGATCAGGATATTGACGCCGAGATCGCGGCATCAGCAACCCCTGTCCCAGGGGCTACAACAGCCCAACGTACAGAATCTCCTCCTCAGTCTTTCCAAAGCATCATTGGCCGGCTCATCCTAACCTCCCTCTGCATCATCTTCCTCGCCATCTCCTCCACAACCTGGTACCCCCGCCTTCGCTCCCTCTTCCTCAACCTGTGCATATTCATCTACCTCTCTCTCTGGGTCCCCCAGATTTACCGCAACACCCGCCGCAACTGCCGCCGCGCCCTCGCCTGGCCCTTCGTCCTCGGCCAGTCCATCTTGCGCCTCCTCCCCGTCGCGTACTTTTGGGTCAAGGAAGACAACTTTCTCTACGCTCGCCCGGATCGCCCCGCCTTCCTTGTCTTTTGCGCGTGGCTCTGGATCCAGCTCCTCATTCTCACCGCACAAGACGTCGTCGGCCCGCGCTTCGGCATCCCCGCGGGATGGACCCCCGACGCGTGGGACTACCACCCCCTTCTCCGCGAGGACAGCCTCGAGGCCGGCGGTCTGCCCATCGGACTCGTCGCCGACGACACGCCTGGTATCGAGCGCGCCCGCTCCAGCGATGACGGTGGCAAGAAGCGGAGCTCCACCCGGAGCATCGACTGCGCTATCTGCCGCGAGGTCCTTGAAGTGCCCGTGCTTACGGTTGAGGACGAGGATACAGGAGTTGCAGGCGTTTTTGCGCGCCGTTTGTACATGGTTACGCCCTGTAGGCACATCTTTCACAGCGCATGTCTAGAAGGCTGGATGAGGTTCCGGCTTCAGTGTCCTATATGTCGGGAGGAGCTGCCACCACTATGACTACGTTTCTGAACAATATGGATAGTTACTCGGATAGAAATGCTTGGCATTAATAAGGCGTTAGTGGACTTGAGAATCAGTTGGACACAATAAACACTGGATATTTTACCTGCTCGCTCGGCTTTTGGTCGTTTTTTATTTCGTCGTACAACAAACTACATATCATTTCTTCCACATGGCTCCTATATATTATAGCATGACCAAATTCCAATGCTCTAACATCCAACAGGGGGTATATAAAATCATATTAGAAACAATCGAAGAGTAAAACAACCACCCATCTTGTTTCGAGGCTCACCAGGTGAGCCGAGTCTGTCGGAATTTCGGGTCGGGTAATCCAGGTGGGAGGCCGCGAGTACCAACTTGAAGCTCTGCGACACGAACACGCAGGTCGAAGTCGACTGAGCGGATCATGAGACGTTTCTGTTCCGGTATTGTTCGAGGGATAGGCCTCGCGCTGCCATCACCAGGGTACGACTCAACCCCCACAGCGAGTGCCTCCGACTCCTCAAGGTTCATGACCCAGGTGCTGATGTGCGCCACCATCTCGCTATCCCACATGCCCTCACGGCGGGCGCTGCTGTGGAGTAGCTGGATGGCCTGGCGTCGAGTTCCGGGGTCTCGACATTTCGTTGCAACGACGAAGAGAGGAGCGATGATGCCCAGATCAGCAGCGAACCGCGGCTTTATATGAGGGGCTGAAAACCCTATGCCCGGGAAGAAGCTGGGATTCTGCCAATGCCCGGGCTGTTGGTGCTGGCATTGCTCAGGATTGGCACAGTAGCGCGAGGCGGCGCGCCTTTCCTCGTCACTAATAATCTCGAGGCCCAAGTCGACCATAGTCTGGAACTGGGGCAGGAAAGCGTCAAAGTCGGACTCCTTGTCACTGAACATCATCAAATATATGATTTGCCCATTAATTGCCAACATCTTTAGGGCAGCAATACCAGCCTTCTCCTGGGAACTGACAGACGGGCTGTGACGCGAGCGGAATATGCTATCAAAAGCATCGCACCAGGTTTCGATCTGAGTCTTGAACTGAAGGCCGTAGTCTCGCCATGACTGAGGAAGTGTACCCTTGAGGTCCGTTTTAGCGGCGAACAGCCCTTCGATATAGCGCATTATTCTCACGTTCAACGTGTCACAGGCTATTCGGGCCTCGAGGACGGAGGTGAACGTGTCAGGGATATTCCAGGGCTCCTCATATGCAGGCGAGTTACGGTCGCTCGAACGGGGGGGTTCCGGGTGTGCTTGTGAACTGAGCCGGATACTGAAGGGCTGGGGGAAATGGAAAGCCATGTCGTAGGACTTTGCCTGGATCGCTAGACGGGTAAAGATGATAACCAGTTCATCCTCAAGAGGGTCTTCTACGGTCGATAAGAGTCGACCTCTCTGTTGGGTGCGAAATCTGTCGAGTAAACTAAGGCCAGTCTGGATCTGGTGAATGGCCTGCCTATGATCGCCAATGAAGGAGTCAAAGCAGGCCAATAACACGTTGGCCATGAGGAGAACTTTGTGGGATCTTCGGTCCTGGCTATTCAGCTTGACTAGGGCGTTGCACGCGTCAGAATAACGCCTGATAGCCACTTGCCAGTGACTCCTGACAGCCTCCAGACGCGCATCAGTGCTCAAGATAGGGTGAGCATGCAAATTTGACTCGGCTGTCTGCTCGAGGGTCTGATAGAGGGCGCCAAGAGCAATCACAGCGCACTTGATGGCGTCTTCGGCGTGGCATTCCTGCAAGACATGGCAAGTCCAGAAAGGGTTGTCGAAGAAGCCAGACAGCTCGTTAGCCGTATAGGACCGAAAGATTTCGAAGTAGGAACTCTCGTTCGGTTGGACTCGCAGGGCCACGGAGGGCTGGTAGGTGGTCGGAGATGGCGATGGGGTCCCTGGAGAGACGGTCCTCATAATTATTCCCTGGTGAGCTCGACAGGGTGGCAGATGGAATTCGCTATGCAAAGGGACGATTCCAGCACTTGAGGTTACCTGGGTCTCGGTGGCCTGCATCGGCTTCGGGGCGATTCGGATCTCCTCGAAGGGGCGGGCGCTGCGGCTAGGTGGTGGATAGCCAGTGCAGACCTTGTTGCCTCGAATACATTGCGTGCAAGCCGGGCGGGCCTCGTCGCACTTAATGCGCCTTTGCCTACAAAGTCACGAAGGTAAGATTCTGAACATGGTCGCGTCGAAGTGACGGGTACGTCAAGGGATGAGAGGGGACGGAGGAGGGAGACAAACTTGCAGTTGGTACATCCTGTCTTGACCTTTGGTTTGCTAGAACGAACACGCTTCGGTTTGAATTGTGAAGGTGCTAAACCGGCAGATGAGGATAGTGTAGGGTTTGAAGAAGCTGTAACAGCACCAGATGCCGGAGGACGATTGGAGGTAGTGGTTTCGTCGGCAGCACCGGCGCCCGTGTTAGGAGTCACTGGCGTACTAGAAGCGGGAGAGATGCTGCTGCTGCTGCTTTCTGTATACGAGTTGTCTATAGGTAAGTTGAAGGTGCTGGGGGCGCCGAGATGTAGAGGGTAAGGCGGTTGAGTCGCCAAAACTGAAAAGGCCGGGTATGTTGAAGTTGGATTTCTCGACCCGGAGGAAGGCGCAACGGCGATTGAAATTGTATCCCAAGAAGGCACACCTGAGCCCTCTCCTTCCACCATTCTCACCGGTGAAGGCGATGGAGATTCTTCCTTTATCCAGTTCTCAGCCATGGGTTCAAGACTACCTAGGTAAGGTAGGTTTGTTGTTCGACCTAGTCAGATCACCGGTTTCCCCACGATAGCTCCACGGCCAACACGTTTCTAGTAGGCTCGTTTCGGCCGAGATGACGGGAGTCAGGGGTCAAGAAGGAGCAAGCAAGAAGACAGTAATGGTTTCGTGAGAGAGACAATCGGTGCAGTGCTGAAGGAAGGGAGAGAAAAGAACAAGTCGAAGAAGAAGAAAAGAAGTTGTCACAGAGATAAATACATGGCTTGATACGCAAAAGGAAAGCCGGACTTGGAATGGACAAGTTGAATCCCGACTCCGGGCGCGATGAGCCCTTTGTATAGCTTAACACTTCCGGGGTCTTCGAATCCACGAGCCAGATCAAGGCGGAATAAGCGGCATGGGGTCTCCAATATTACACTCCCAGGCAAGAACCACAACTAGAGGCAAAGACAAGACAAGACAAGAAGAACAGGAGGGCAAGACAGGGCAAACATCAAGACGGCCGCCTCATCTTCTCCTTGTGAGGAGGACAGCCGGAGCCGGAGGAAGGAAATGCAGAGCCCGGAGGGACCCCAGCAGCAGAAGAAGAATAACCAAGATGGATCATGGATCGTCGTCGGGTGGATTCCTCTGGGCGAGTTTTGCCTGCTACAGTATTTCCACCGTCACCCTCGGAGTAGCATGGATAATTGTGTAACCGTCACTAAGAGGAATATGGCAGCGAGACGCGCGAAAGGCGAGACAGCTGGCCATGCACCCCAAGCCCAGGAGTGGCTGATTAGAGCCTCTCAGCGCACGCCCCAAAGATGCTCTAGTGCATCTCTTAGCGCTCCGGGCAGGGCTGTCACCTTTTTCGGATCCCCCCAGCCCGCACGGGCCCCAGGGAGCGGCAAGCCCAAGCCCGCCTAAACGTCCAATAAGAACCTGGCATTTGACAGAGGTACATCTGCGTTCCTGGCCGTGTTGGTAGCACAAGGGAGTCGAGCCCATTGGCACCCTCAGTGCTTTGTTATCAGGGGCGCCCTTAGCGCAGTGGCGGCGGGGTGGGGGATACTGCACTGGGACCTGTCTGGGCGTGCATCGCGCGGGCGCTCTCTAGTCTAGCGTCTGTTTCTCTAACCCTCCATTAGCTCAGACAGCATGAGCATGAAAGTGAAACCCTTTTAGTACGCAGTCATACACACGACAGCCCGGAATCGTTGAACACAGTTCCGGACTCGTTAGACTCATTTCCATTCTAGAGCAACGGACGTATGTTCTCGGCCCAATCTTGATCTTGGCAGATACGAAGATATGGATATGTCTCGCTCAAGAAAGAATACGTACGTACTCTTCGGATAATTCATAACTTAGTACTCCTTATATAGGTAGCTTAAGGTAGTCTGGTCATCCCAGATGGACTCAACTTGGGATACGTAATCGCAGCCGGGCGGCAAGTCATTTGAGGCAACTTACGAGGCACAGTGACGCTTTAGAAAAGACAAGTCAATAACACAAGAGAGAACTATTATGGAAGTATTCCCGTTGGTGGAGCAATAACGACATGTTCTCCTGTCACCCACTGTTTCCAATGCTCTGGTCCTGGGCATCTAGACATTGGTGCTTGGCGTAGGGGCGTCTACAACCTTGGGTCTGGGTCCAATATCACGATCCCAGAGATGCCCCAACGGTCGAGAATCAGAGGAGCAGACAGTAGATGTTGCTTGAATAGAAGGACAGGGTAGAAAATGAGAGACCTTTCAGCCTCTTCCTCGGACTGATGTACAGTAGGGCTACTAACACTCCATCTGCAACTCGGGTAAAGCCAATATTATCCCCTCTCCCACATCTGATCTCCGGATCTTGATAGCCTTCTGTCGGATCCCTACCACAGCCTTCTCGTATGTTTCTTCCAGGGTTTCCAAGTGCAATACTACTGCAACGTCATGCTTTGCGTGACTGCAGTTGCACTGGCGTCTCGTCTCATCACCAGCGGGCGGCAAAGAGCGACAGTATCCATTTGACGTGTTTCCTCCGCCAAGACTGCACTCTAACTGCAGGGGTGTACCGGAGACGCGGGGGAACTAAGTAGGCCGATGAGTACGCCGACAGTAACACAGTTTGCCGGGGATTAGCTTCAGCCTTACGGCACAAAGATCTTCCAATGTGCTTCGCCGCACGGGGCACAGTCCGTCGTGAAAGCTGGGCCTTTCAATACCTACAGTACGTACTACATAGTAGTTTGTGAGACTCCCGTCCCGTCCACACCACCACGTGTAGCTGGCTAATCAAATATTTTAAACATCTTGTCGCGACTCTCCTTTTTTTCTCAGCGCCAGACTGTGACTGTAGGTAGGTATCTGCCCGGAGCTGGAGCTGGCGGGACGCGAGCTGCCAAGCGCGACGATCCAGCCGCGGCGCGGCGCGGCCTCTGCACATAAGTTCCTCAGGCGCACATCAGGCGATGAGGAGTTTCAGTCTTCAATCCTAGGC
The DNA here is from genome assembly GCA_014824385.1 of Fusarium cyanostomum. Taxonomy (NCBI): domain Eukaryota; kingdom Fungi; phylum Ascomycota; class Sordariomycetes; order Hypocreales; family Nectriaceae; genus Fusarium; species Fusarium cyanostomum. The sequence goes on from JABCKW010000636.1 coordinate 11,296, forward strand.
CCCTGGCGAATCCGCCAGCTTTCGAGGCTAGGAAAGCTTACGTATGTGGCATTCCCCCACCCCCCATGGGAGAGTGTTAACTAGGATGCCATTATCCCGGTCAACTAATAGTTGTGCTTGCCCCAGCCTTGGCGCCTTGCGTTATACATAGGTTGTTAAGGGATATAGGTGCCGCTACTTCTATTGCAAGAAGAGGATGTTCTCTTTTGCATGGTGTAGTGGGTAACCATGACATCCATAGGTACCATAGGTGGTTTGAGTTTCGGCAAGGTTCAGCCCTTTCAGCCATGGTCCAAACGCTTCGGCTCCGATGTATGGGCGCTAGGGACGGCAGCCGATAACGTTCGGGCAGCGCAGGGCTGCCACGGACTAGTCCAATGTATCCGTAAGCGAATGCGAGCTGCTCTAGCTAAAAAGGGGGTAATGACTGGAATCTTGATGTCGTTGAGGCCCGCAAATATTTAATTATCGTCAAGTAGCGTCACGTTTAGTTAGTTCCCTAAGTCATGTCAGGTCCACTATCGATATTCAGCCTTGAGATGGAGCAATAGATGGAGCCCATACTGGGGTGACCGTTAGGAGCCCCCGAGTAACATCATCAAAAGCACCACCTGGTGCTCATGGGACGCGCGTCTGCTTGAAAACTAACATTGGAATGGATGCGCTCCGAATGCATGATGACTATCGAGGCGTTGTGCATCAGCAAAAGAACCTGTAGCACAAGAGCCGACTTGACGCGTCTAAAATCCCCAGACTGGCAGGCATCATCATCCTCTTCAGCCAACCCGGAATACGAAATGAATGGACACATAGGCGGCGACATGGCCCAATATGGAAATACTATTAACTGTCCCCGTCAATCAGCAGCTGTCAGAGTTAAGATGGTTACCTTAGTACGTACTGTATCATTCCCGGGCTCCTGGATCGGCGTGTGCCTACCCTGGATCCCTGTCAAGTCCAAAGATAGGAACCCGCGTGCATGCAGACTGCAACGGTCAGACCTTGTGATGACATGGAACAGTGCTGTCATTTTTGGGGGATTGGATGGATGCTGCTACCGGTTGAGGCATCATTGGTTTAAGAACGTAGACGATGCCTTTGTACGCTTGGTTCCCCAGGAAGCACTGGCTACCATATCAACCTTAACCTGGCCCCAGGGACGCCAGTGATTGTCTCACTGGGTTTCAACTCCCAAGACGAAATACATTAACTCCATTACTCACTTAACCAGGGGGGTTCGATGTATCGCTCTGATGAGGACACATGCTGTAGACTGTTGAGTATGAGTTAGACGAGAGACGCAGAGGCAAAGCTTCAACTGCAGACCCAGCAAACTAGCCAACCTGTTCAAACTTTAAAACTCTACAACGAAATAGCTCCTGACCCGGGGGAGGACGGAGTTTGGCTAAGTCACTAAAGCATAAAGTCGACTTGATGCTGAGATCAAGTGCTGCTAGCCAACATCCTCCAGTACGATAATCCCCAATGGCTCCTGTAGTCCATGGAATAGCACCACTGGAGAGTTTGCAGCAGAACATTGGAAGGCAAATTATAATACATCCAAGCCTAAATTATTCCCGAACGGTTTATCACACTCGAGTTGAGGAAAAAATGCATTGTAACGAGCTCTAGAATAAGGGGGCTACCTTAGAAAGTGACCCGAGATCCGTGGAGTAAATTTGTATTAGGGACTCACCATAATTTGAAGAGACGAAATGTCAAGTTTTGCAAATATTGGGCGGTATTATATAAACCGCGCTCTTATCTAAATAATCATTCATCTCCACTGCTGTCGCATGCTGCTTTGAGCGAAAATGTGCTGGGGATGTATCTCCTTGCTTGTGCTAAGGCTACACAGAAGTACCCTTCCGAGGCCCCGACCCAATAAGAGGATTTTCCAAGGCCGCCGATCCAATTAGACAGCAGACTAAAAGAGATACATCTTTTCCCACCTATCTTAGCTTATGATAGAAGTACCAGCATTTCCGGCTTGTACAAATTGGAACCTTACATTGCTTACATGATATTGAAGGTCAAGAGGGACGAAGTTGGTGCCGCATTCCTCAGCCGGCTTAACATCGGGTAGGTGGGTGCCGTTGTCAATTGGCTGCTGCCGGCGGCTCTCACTAAGTGAGAGCTTAAGTCCCTCATCCAGCCGATTGATAATAGAGCTCATTGTGGTCGGGAATGCAGAGACAAATTTGAAGCAATTTAGGTGTGTTTTTAGGCATTTGAGTCTTACGATGCTCTACGTCACCTAAAGTCACCGCAAAAAATGGGTCCTTTTATGGGTCGGGTACTTCTGCGTAGCCTTAGCACAAGCAAGGAGATACTTATTAGGTACCTAGGTAGGAGGGGTCTACCCGTCACTTTGTTTTGCGACCAACCAAAGTAATCCAGCCCTTTAAAAAAAAGCTAGTCGGCAGATCTACGCATCTTCAACTTCGAATTGAAACCGCGACAACAGACGACAACGCTCGCCCCCCTCCGAGGATAGCCCTCCCATACAGATCACTCGAAGCTAGTTCGATACTCAGAAACCGCTGCAATTCATTGACCTTCCCACAATGTCGCAAGATCAGGCTCAAGCGCAACCCCTGTTGCCTCCGCGCAACGCCTTCATCCATAACTCTGCCATCGCCGGCGCCATCATCGCCCCGCTCGCGATGCTCCTCCCTCCGCGAAAGATGGACCTCCGATTCTTCGTCCTCGCCGGCGCCTTCTCCCTCGCCACAAATCAGCTCGCCTACGAGTACACGGGTTCATCCATCTACTCGCGCTTCGGCAACCGCATGGGCTCCCTTGTGGGAACCGACCTACCCGAGGGCGCGAAACGCACGCAGCAGTTGCTCCGGGAGCATCGCGAGTGCGAAGCGGCGGCCAAGCGAAAACAGGAACAGGCCGAGGAGAAACTGGGAGTGGCCAAGACCTTGAACGATGTGTGGATGGGAGGCGAGGACAAGGACTGGCGAGAGAAGCGGGCGGAGGAGCATCGGCAGAAGTTTGAGGAGGGCAAGGGAATTGGCGATATAATCATGGACCAGGTTGCGGACGTCTGGAATGGAAACTGGGGCAAGGGCTTGAAGAAGCAGGACGGCGAGACAAACTCGAGCGACGGCGCCTCGCCAACAGAGAAGAAGTGATGGCATCGACTTCTATAACGTTGAAGTTGAAACTGGGCGGCACCGAGAGATGCAAGATGTACAGAAAGTTACCTGTATTATATTTACGACATAAGCGGAGGAGGGCGACACCAACGGCCAGCTTCTGGAATAAGAGGCAATGAAAGACCAAATAAGATACCTATAGAAAGTTTCGTATCGTGTACGAAAGACATCACAAGCTATACTATTATTCACATGAATAAAGTTACTCAGACCGCACACATAATGAACCTTGAGACCCTGGCGTTGGTTTCGTTGTCAAATCGGAATAAAAGATGGAGCCTCTGTACGAGTGGGATCCAAAGCTGATTGAGTTTGTTGATGGGGGCTGCTGACGACGTGGTAATGTTGGTGCCTGTATAAAAACAGCACTCCTTTTATCGAGGCTCATTCTGTATGACGGGAGCTGTCGAGCTTTGATTCTATGTAGGAGCCATCAGCAAAAACGACAAACGAAAGGCAAAATAAAGAGGTAGGACACCACGTCCCTGGGTTCCACTCACACATACCTAGAACACGGGAAGTATTCGTCACCTCCATGGTGGCTTGTCAGCTTCAGCCACTAGACTAGGCAGCATAATCATAATAGCACCAGTTTGAATTGGCCCACACTTCTGAGGTGGCCTAATGCCAGGACGAAATGGGAAGATGAAAGCTGAATAAGACGACAGGAAGCTGCTGTCGGTTTGGTTCGCTGTTCGCTGTGTCACATGAAACACGCATGTCACAGAGTGACACAGTCTCAGCTGCTTTGCGGCAACTCTTTATCAAGAACGAAATGTTTTCCTAGAAGCTTTTAAAAGTCGATTGAGCCCCCATAAACGGAAGTGTGTCTCCCGTAACGTTGGACTCTCATGGTGTGTCATGCAAAGTGCAAAGCTCACGACCAACACCACGGAACCCGACATCGCCTCAAGGCGATCAGGACAAGGTTGCCGTTCTAAATCAGGAACATGTGGCGCTAAAGCAGTGCAAGCAGAGGCTCAAGAGCTCTGAAGAGCACTACCGAGGCCCTGCAGACGACTCAAGTTCTCCTACGATCGTCCTTGGTTACAAGGGTTCTCACGGTTGACAAGCACATCTCAAGGAGGCGCTGGCTCCATCCGGGCTGTCAGCACAGCCCCGGTGCTGTACGCTGTACGTCACTGCACCGTCCAAGGTTGTTTCGTCATGGCACCAGTCAGCATCAACCCTTGAAACGGCAGCAACAGCTCTTTACGTTGGAATAAAGAAGGGCGGTTACCTAAGACGCCTCACGAGACATCTGCATGCTTTTCTCCCTTCGTTCCTTTCCCTTCCCCTCCCTTTCTTTCTCAGACTCTCATTTTTTTTTCCCCACCAAACATCTCTCGTTCATGACAACAGTGTGCGTGGCACGGCTCCATCCATCTCAAACTTCCAACAGACCCCGAGACCCGCAATTCAACGCGTAGCCTGCTCTCCTCAGCGCCGATCCGTCGAATCAGAAGCCCAAGACAAGCCCAAAGCTGCCTTGTTTTGGGGGTCTGCGCCTCCACGTAATCCAGAACACGGTCGAAGTAACGCTACGGTCAAACATACCCTTGGAAGAGCAGCATTTCTGTAGCATCCAGCCACCCAAGCTGCATTTTTTGGATCCAGCTTTCTTCAACTTCAAAGCATTCGTCTCTCACTTACGCCCTTCGAAAGCTTGGGGCTTCAACCATTCACTGACACACCGAGAAACTCGACTTCTTCAGCGACGCTATCTTGCAAATAGCCCCGGTCGAGCCCCGAAACCACTCGTTGCAGCTGTTTCCCCTTTCTTTGCCGCCTGGCGGCTTACTCCTCCGTCGACTACGTAACCCCGTGCATATCGCTCGTTAATTTCTTCCTCCATCATGGCCTCGCACGACTACTATCACGGCGGCAATCAACAGCCTCTTTACGGCGCCGGCCCGAACGCAACTCCCTACCACCAATCCCACGATACCCCTTCGCCGCAGTCAACCCCAGCGCCTCCATATCAGGCTACTTACTCAGTCCCCGATTCCTCGATTTATCCAGCCGATTCTACTACTCACATCGTTCCCACGAAGCAGACTCCCTACTCACCCAACGATATACAATATCCTCCGGCGGGTGCGTACGCCAGTCCCTCGGGTCAAAGTTCAAGTCATCATCCGCAAGGTCAGACTGAGCAGTCTCCATTTGACTCCGTCTTCGACGACCACGTGTATCCAATGAACCCTAATTCGAGACCAACTCCTGGCTCCAGTACGGGCGACATTGGTCAACATGGCTTGTACCAAGATACAAGCTATGCAGGCGGAGCCAGTCGGCCCTACGGCCAGGAGAATATCCCACTACAAGACCGACCTGGAAAAGATGTTGATGCCGAGATGAACGACCATATCTATGATGCCCCTGGAAGGTCGAGCAGAAAGAAGAAGAAGGGTAAAGTCCGTCTTGGCGAGCTAGGCATGCTGGGCGCAGACAAGAAGAGGATTCCCTGGGTCGTCTACATCTTTACCGTCGCCCAGATTGCTGTCTTCATCGCCGAAGTCGCCAGGAATGGTACGTGACGTAGCTCCAACGTCCCAAACTATCTGCCATCTGTTTTGATTGTCGACTAATTCGCTTACAGGTGTATTGACTGGAACGCCCATCGCGATCAAACCCCAATTCAACATTTTCATCGGGCCCTCTCCTGGAGTGCTTATCAATATGGGCGCCCGATACGCTCCTTGTATGCGCAATGTAAAGGGCATTCAAAATGTGGACAAGGACAAAAACGGCGCTGTCATGCCCGGTTTTCTGTGCCCGAATGCAACAAAGGACGATAGCTGGTGCCCTCTCCACGTTGTCTGCGGCTTTGGTGGAGATGTTCCCGACCCAAAGTTCAACGGCGATATCAACCAGAGTCCGGAACCCAACCAGTGGTATCGATTCATCATTCCCATATTCATGCATGCTGGTCTCGTTCATATTGCTTTCAACCTCCTCCTGCAACTTACAATCGCAAAGGAAATGGAGACGGCTATTGGATCAGTTCGGTTTTTACTCGTCTACATGAGTGCAGGAATCTTTGGCAACATCATGGGCGGGAACTACGCACCACCAGGCCTGCCATCAACGGGTGCCTCTGGCGCCCTCTTTGGCATCATTGCGCTTATTCTTCTCGATCTTCTTTACTCCTGGAAGGAGAGGCGAAGTCCGGTCAAGGATCTTCTTTTTATCATCCTCGATATGGTGATTGCTTTTGTCCTGGGTCTTTTGCCCGGTCTGGATAACTTTGTCCATATTGGTGGCTTCGTGATGGGCCTGTCTCTCGGCGTCTGCATTCTTCACTCGCCCAACTCTCTGCGAAGACGGATGGGCCAGGAGCTCTCCTACGCGGCGGTTTCGCCTCGCACCGGCGAGACGCCGCCTCATTTCTTCAAGAACCCCGTTGGCTTCTTCAAGGGACGAAAACCTCTTTGGTGGGCTTGGTGGCTGGTCCGAGCAGGCTTCCTGGTCATGATCATTGTTGTCTTCATCGTCCTTCTCAACAACTTTTACAAGAGCCCTGACACCTGCAAATGGTGCAAATATTTCAATTGCATTGTAAGTCGCCGTTTGATTCCTCCAGGGACGATGCGCAAGCTAACTAAGGCAGCCTGTCAAAAACTGGTGCGAGTGGGGATCGTTCGAGAAACTCAAGGCGCCCAACGACTCGTAAACAAGCTGTTTCCACGCAGGGTGTGCAAAACCGCGTTCTGACCTTGGGTATCAACTTGGATAGTGTGCAGCGAAATTGGGTAAAGGCATGCTGGTCAATCTGGCCAATCGAGAAGGGAACAGGTCTTATGCATTGCACAGCATCGGCGTTGTTGGTCGAGGGGGTGCAGTTACGCTATTTGAAAGAATTGTGACGTATTTCAGAGAAGGCCAGCTTATATTGTTTTGGGTCTGTTTATGAAGCAATGACCTTTACAGCATCAGCTAGTTGCTAGGCCGCGACCTGGCGTCTGGGATCGGTGGTTTCCGGGACGTTGATGTGGTTGAGATGCTGTCAGTCAACCATCATTCGGCAGAACGGAGGAGGATCAGGCATTTCCCCAGTCCGGCAGAGTCTCAGCATGCATATTAGACATGGGTTGGAGATTTCATTACATGAGAATGCAGCTCTTTGCCCTCGCCAGGCTCAGCAAACATGACACAAAAGTCATGCGATACCCCGCAGGCCGTTGGCCGTATGACTAAAGGATCACTTCAAATTAATATGTATTTATTTGACAGTAGTATAAATGGAGTTTCCTGTCTCCTACTTGTCTGTCCCCATCTCTTCTCAGCTTGCTGTGCTGAGGGGGCCAGTGGCTGCAAGCCGACACATGGAGCATGTTGTCTTTCTGTACCTAAAGCCCTGCTTAACCGCATGTCTGTTTGCTGAACCGAATTGCTGACAGGTAAGTTCGAGAGAGTCTTTCTGTCTCGTGTTTCGTGCTTTCATGATGAATCCTTTTCAATGCATGGCTTAGCTGAACATCCCGAGAGGATGACGGATGCTTCTAGAATGGATGTCTGAATGTTTTGTTCTTTCTTGTCGACGCGAGGAGTGGGAAGTGCATCTCTAGTTCTGGCATGATGAAGCTAACTCCGTATTATGCAGGGTAAATGCGAGAAAGCTTGGACGCAGACAGGTAGGTGGGAGCAAAACTCACCGCACACCCTAGAAGTTGACATAAATACTAGCGCAGTCTTGGCCTAAAACTCGTTATAAGATGCATGATAGCTTTTACTACTACTCGTTAAAAAGACTCACAGTATGTAATGTTTTGCTAAGCCCGGGTGGCATGACAGGCCCCGTAATGTAAAGTGACTTCGCCGTATATGGTAATATCCATGAATGGCGGTGAAAGAAGAGATTAAAACTACAAACAAGAGAGTAGGTATAGAACATGTATACTTCGTATTATTATTTCATAATATCGAGAATTTGGGATAAGCAAACCACCATGCCGTCTCATATACATGTAAGTCCTCACGTGTTTGGAATATATTTGCCGGTTACTGATCACTAAAAACACTTTAACCCTAAATACCAAGCTAAGATTAGCTAAGATTAGCTAAGAATACAGGTAAAATCGTCTTAGTTGACTTAAGAGGAATAGCTCAGCATTTCTTTAAAGTATGCTCACGTGAAAATCGTCGGCACGAACCAGGTGGGGCGGGTTCGCGTCACGCTTTCCAAGTCGCGTTACGCGATGTTGAGCCAACGGGTAATCAATTAAAGTCGTGTCGTCGATTTCAAACTCCAATAACCTCCATCGCTCAACGTCAACAATCACGAAACCAACTACAAGGAACATCAATCACTCTTTACCAAACCTGTGTTTGATGAAGGCGTGATCGTTGAGTCCGTTTATACTCTCCCTTTCCTTCGTTTCCTGTCTCTTTCTTCTCTTTCTGTATAGCACCCGTCACCATTGGTCACTATGGCCAGCGCAGTCCTCCCTCAGAAGCGGGTGTTGGGCGAGACCCTCACCCGACAGAATATCCCTTCTTCTCCTTCCTCGACGAAAAAGCGTAAAGTCGATGCTATTCCCTCCTCGCCCGCTGCCGCCCGGATTCTCAGCTCCCAGAACGGTCCTCGATCAAAAATGACTTCTAGTCAACCCAAGAGCGCCTTCGAGTCTGAGGTCCTTGAGAAGCTCAGCCAGGACTTGTCTGACCGAAAGCGAAATAGCACGGAAAAGGACCAGGCATGGGATCGACCGCCAGTCGTCGATTTCGTACCTGAACGTGATAGCCTGTGCTTTCAGTCTATCGAGGCTAAGGAGGGAACGCTACATGGTGGAAGGGCTACTGTCAAGCTCTTTGGCGTGAACGAAGCAGGGAACTCGGTGATGTTGCATGTCACCGACTTCAAGCACTACCTTTACGTTCCTGCCCCAGTCAATTTCCAGCCCCAGGACTGTGCAGCGTTCAAGGCGTATCTAGAGACACAAGTTGCCCAGCACCAACCGGCCATCCACTCGGTCGCCTTTGCGATGAGAGAGAGCATTTACGGATTTCAAGGCAATCAATCCAAGCCGTACCTCAAAGTTACCGTGACAGATCCAAAGTTCATCAACAAGGTTCGATCGACTATACAAAGCGGCAATGCAAACTGGAAGGGCATGTGGAGGAACGACGGAGAGGTCCAGACATTCGACAACATCCAATATGTGTTGAGGTTCATGGTAGATTGCAAGGTAAGCATGTGTTCAATATCGTCCACGCGGGGATCCTGACATTGGAATAGGTCCGAGGAATGTCCTGGGTAGAAGCCTCTGCGAGGACGTTCAAGCTCATCCCTGACCACCTTCGTCAATCCAACTGTCAGATCGAGGCCGAAGTGAGCTATCTCGATCTTATTGCCCACGAGCCGATGGGCGAATGGTCTAAGATGGCCCCTGTGCGAATTTTGTCTTTCGACATCGAGTGTGCTGGCAGGAAGGGAATATTCCCGGAAGCAAATCACGACCCTGTCATCCAGATCGCCAACATTGTCACTCGATACGGAGAAAAGAAGCCTTTTGTTCGAAACGTGTTTTGTCTCCAAGAGACCAGTTCCATTGTGGCAACTCAGATTCTCGAGTTTGAGAAGGAGGAGAGGATGCTGAGCGAGTGGCAAAAGTTCCTCATCAAGGTAGATCCCGATATCATTACCGGCTACAACATCTCCAACTTTGATTTCCCTTACCTGCTGGATCGAGCAAAGCATCTGAAAGTTAGCGGATTTGAGTACTGGACTCGAATCCCTAGCATACCCTCTAAAGCCAAGGAGACCAACTTTTCCAGCAAGCAGATGGGTAATAGAGATACAAAGGCCACAAATACCGACGGACGACTGCAATTGGATCTATTGCAGCTGATTCAACGCGACCATCACCTCCGAAGTTATACTCTAAATTCTGTGTGCGCTCATTTCCTAGGCGAGCAGAAGGAGGACGTCCACTATACCATGATCACGGAACTTTTCAACGGTACTCCCGAGTCACGACGGCGTCTAGCGCTGTACTGTTTGAAGGATGCCTACCTCCCGCAGAGGCTGATGGACAAACTCTCATGCCTGGAAAACTATACTGAGATGGCGAGAGTCACGGGTGTGCCGTTCAACTTCCTGTTGTCTCGAGGTCAACAAGTAAAGTTCATCAGTCAGCTGTTCCGAAAAGCTTTAGATCAAAAGCTCATCATCCCCAACCTGAAGTCTGAAGCGTCAGATGAGCAGTATGAAGGAGCTACCGTCATCGAGCCTACCCGAGGCTATTACGATGTGCCGATTGCCACACTGGATTTTGCGTCTCTGTACCCCAGTATCATGCAAGCTCATAACCTCTGTTATACCACTCTGGTGAGAAAAGAGGCAATCGAAGCGTTCGCCCTTAAGAAGGACGAGGACTACATTGTCACACCAAATGGAGACACCTTTGTGACAGTGAAACAACGGAAGGGTTTGCTGGCGCAGATTCTCGAGGAACTGCTTGCAGCCCGAAAACAGGCCAAGCGCGAATTGGCGACTGAGACGGATCCTTTCAAGAAGGCTGTGTTGAACGGTCGACAGTTGGCTCTGAAGATCAGCGCAAACAGTGTTTACGGTTTGACAGGTGCGACAACAGGAAAGCTTCCCTGCCTCGAGATTGCCAGCAGCACAACGAGTTTCGGCCGAGAGATGATTGAAAAGACCAAGGAAGAGGTGGAAAAGCGGTATAACATCGCTAACGGATATTCACACGACGCCCAGGTCATTTATGGTGATACGGACTCGGTCATGATTAAATTCGGGACTAAAGACCTGCAAGAAGCAATGAAGCTTGGCGAGGAGGCGTCAAAATACGTGTCAGATAAGTTTGTCAAACCGATCAAGCTCGAGTTCGAGAAGGTGTACTTCCCATACCTGCTCATCAATAAGAAGCGGTATGCTGGCCTGTACTGGACAAAGCCGGAGAAGTACGACAAGATGGACACCAAGGGTATCGAGACGGTCCGACGGGACAACTGTCTATTGGTGCAGACGGTGATTGAGAAGGTGCTGCGGATGATTTTGATCGACCAAGATGTGCAGGGCGCCCAAGAGTAAGTCCATCCCCTCCGATCCAAGCTCCGAGACGGAATAAGGTTATCAACTGGTGGCGTGGGGCAAAAGCGGGATGCTAACAGCGAGATAATTTAGATATGTTAAAGGGACGATTGCAGATCTACTGCAAAATAAGGTCGACATGTCGAAATTGGTCATCACCAAAGCGCTCACAAAGGACGATTATGCCGCAAAGCAAGCCCACGTCGAGCTGGCGCAGCGGATGAAGAAGCGCGATGCGGGTTCGGCGCCGGGACTCGGCGACCGAGTGGCCTACGTCATGGTCCGAGGCGCCGCCGGCGCCAAAAACTTCGAGAAGTCGGAGGACCCCATCTACGTGCTGGAGCACAATGTGCCGATAGATACCCGATACTACCTGGACAACCAACTGGCTAAACCATTGAGCCGTATCTTCGAGCCGATCCTCGGGGAGACTAAAGCACGCTCGCTACTGACGGGCGACCACACGCGAACCATCTCTGTGGCGGCTCCTACGGTTGGCGGTCTCATGAAGTTTGCCAAGAAGACGCAGACATGCATGGGTTGCAAGAAGCCTTTGACAGGCAAGGAGGAGTCCCAGGGAGCGGTGTGCGCTAACTGTGCGCCTCGGGTTGGAGAGCTTTACAAAAAGACTCTTGATCGCGTGTCGGACCTCGAAGTGCGCTTCGGGCGACTGTGGACCCAATGCCAGCGTTGTCAGGGCAGTATGCACTGCGAGGTTATCTGCAGTAGCAAGGATTGCCCCATCTTCTACATGCGTATGAAAGCCAAGAAGGACCTGGAGGACGCCGGTCGCGAGCTCACTCGCTTTGACGCCGACCAAGCGGCTATCTGGTAAGAGTCTGGGGGAGAGATGTGAGGGATGAGAAAGACGATGAGATCGGCTATGGAGAGGAAACTCCTCCCCTTCTCGTACGTGTTGAGTTGCCCCCTTGTCATTTTCTGTTGTATTATACGGTTATAAGCTATTGTGGAGGTAGAAAGGGTGACGGGCAGCGAGGGATCTGTTGACCTGGGCGGTAAGACGAGGCGAAGAGCCAGGATGTGTGAAACGAAAGAGAAGCTGCTGGGACAGGTGCAGAGGTATGCGGCCCAGTTACAAGCATACTGCTTAGGTGCGAGGCACAAGGCGCAGGCACGGAGTTTGATTTCGTTGTTGTCGTTGAATGTACCTAAGGCGTTCCGGGGGTTTGGGGCCGAGGTGGGTTAACGTCATTGCAGATATCTCCACATTTATTTGACACAGAATAGAACACTTGATATGACATTGTACCTCGTGTGAAGGATTCCGTGACGGTGTAATGGGACATTGAGCATTACGAAGCATTACGAGTTTTACGTAGAGTGACTGGCGTAACGTTGGCACTATGGGTAACAATGTTACATGGCGTTAAAGCAACAGTGGAAACATCATGATGCATGAGTGGAAGCATTTCGTGAATATTGGTGGAAGCATTCTGGAAGCATAGACTTGCAAAGGCGCAGATAGCCCAGTAAGGGCCGAGTCTGTGTGTCTGCGCGTTTGCAACGGCGAGAAGGTGAAGACAGGAGAAAAGTGGCATGATAGCTGTAAAGTCGAGTGCTTTGCAAGGGCTGTCCCGTCGAAAGATTGACGGTCGAGGCCTCTGGGGTGTCGATGCGGCATCTCAAGTGGTCGGACACGGAAGAAATGATAGTTGAGCTCGGGAGAGGAGAACCTGGTCGTGGGCAGACCGAAGGTGAAGGGTGAGGCGGTATAAACGCAGAACAAGTGAAGTACCGTTTTGAGAGGCGATAATATCTCGGAAAAGAGAGGAAGGGAGCGGAAAGAGTCGGAATCAAGCGGTTAGCTGGGTTTTGTGTAGAGCGTAGGGGTCAAGGATGAGAGGATGGGGGTGTATCCGTAGATGGAGGGGGAAATATGGTGATGGGGTTCGGGGATGGGATGCGAGACATCCGAAAAGTGGCCTGGGGCAGAAAAAGATCCATGGGAGAATGAGAATGTGTTCATGATGGTGGTTGAATTGCGGAATCGGGGCTTTGCCGATGCCGTGGTGGTCGGTTTTTATGTCCGGGGTAACAATACCCGGAGGAGATCCGAGGGATGAGGCGAGAACAACGAGAGATGGGCTCCGAGGGTGGCTCATTGATAATCGCAATTTTAGAAAAGGTGACGCGAAAATAGAGCTGAATTTTTTTATTCTGGCATAGAACTTGCGGTTATCCTGCTTAGGTTGTTTCCCCTGGACTTCAATGTCCGGATGAGCCATTAGGCGCGCCAACGGAGAGCCGTAAACGGCAGATAGCCGTACCGCACCTTATTAGCGTCGGTCGAGAAAACAGCCGCCCGACGGTGGCATCGCCTCACGGCGTACGTCGTCCGAGGACGGAAGAAAGCGCCGGTGGTGAAACGTAGCGTACGGATGCCAACCGGACCGGGGAATATCGTCGACAATTGACATGCCTCTTGCGGCAACGAGTCACGGTGAAGCATTTTGAGCGGCGGAATCAGTGAGAGAACAGGGTCTTGGTCCCAGACGGTCTCCCCCGGATTCATTTCATCTGTCGCTGAGAGGCGAGAAAAGACCGGTCACGGCGTCGGGCTGTGCCCAACATGAATCGAAACGGACCAATCCGTTGTTCGGGAAGCATTCGGTAGAATCTGATGGCCTGCCTTGTCGTTAGAGGTGAACGAGAGCGCCAAAGAAGACATGTCATTGGTTGGGGGTTGAGTTGATGTCAATTTATTCTGCAAACAAGATGACAAGGCGACCAATGAGCAATCTCTGATAGTATCTGGTCTCAGGGTCTGGGGCTTTGGAAGCTGGAGTTGTCCGGGGGGTTTCTCTGTCTGCGGGAAGATGGAGACGCTGGTCAAGCTTGGCAGACTAAATAAGGTAAGGCATCGCATCGTAATACTAATAACGCACCCGAGCCTGGCTCTCGTTAGTGGAATCTGCCCGAGATCGGGCATGATTCGATACATCATGGCGCATCATGGCGCATCATGGAGGCTCCCGTCTCTGAGGACTTGCACCGGAATCACAGCCTCAATCCCCTGTATGTAAGTAAGTGTTCCGCCCAAGGAGACTTGTCCCAGTGGCGCGTTGCGGGTTACTGCAGGTTCGCATGGTAGACAGGCCGGAGGACAGCCCAGGGGACCAGGGTACAAATGCAGACGGGGTTCCCGCGTGCTGTGCGATCTCTGATTCGGTGGCACCGATGGTTTATTTCCTTTCCTGGCCATATAAAGTCAATGGGTGGGTTGTGAATTGGTAATGGATTGTTGAATTGGGGCTTTGTTGAGTCGTATCCCCAGGACTTTGCCCCATGCCCTGATTTCTGTGCCACCTCTTGTTCGGGGTTGATAGAGGCTGGTGTGTTGTGGGCAGCCATTGTGGTGGGAGATGAAGTTGTTTGAGTTAGATGCCTGCTCTCTCGACAACGCTGCTCCTTTCGCAGATGTACGATGCACTTGAGAGTGGTGAACGTGGGATGTCGCAGCAGCAGGCCAAGGCCAGCTCAGCTTAGCTCGGCGCCCAAAGAAAAGGCCAGCTAATAAAACATTGATGATTGATGACAATGATTTCACCGAAATCAAGAGGCGGCGATAAGATGTGCATAGACTACCCCCACCACGCGAGCATGAGCGCGGCAGCGGTAAGCGTGGAGTGCAAAGTGGAGGAGCCAGTTGCCAAGTTGCCAACCGATGAACGGGGATCTGATAATGGCTGGGATAATGCGCGTTGGCTAATGAGAAACGGAGCATGATAAATGAATGGCCAGAGGCTTCGAGGTCAGATACAGGAGCATGTTGGATGCTAGGAACTTTACTTTGGAAGGGATGGATGGTATGGAATCGATATGACCACGGCGCTGCGTCTGTTAAGGCTGGCAGCGGCAGGAAGGGCCAATGTTGCCGAGCGAGTTTCGGAGGAGGTAGGAGCGACGCACAATTGCGATGGCGGCCGCGGAGGAAGGAAAGATGAGTGCGACACAGATGGTGGGGAAGAAAAGGAAGAAGCAGGGAAGGTTACCAAGCCAGCCTAGCGTACCTGCCATGCTTAGCGTACCTACCTAAGGTACCTACCTCTACCTAGACAAGCACTTTCCAATTGTTGCTGACCTGAAGCTTTCATGTCACCACCAACGACAAGTGGCCTGTTTGGCTCCCTTCTCACCCCGTCAAGGTCCATCCGCCCATCCATGCCATCTATGGCCTGGCCGCAAGCAGACGATTTGAGGACGTCAACGGTCACTACGACCAGGGCCGAGTACGGGGGAGAATACCAGGGGGGGTGTGTGAGGCTCTGGGCTCTTTCTCTTGTGGGGTGTGGCTCTGGGGTTTATCGGGAACCGCAGAGCCCAGTCCAGAGATTAGGGTGTGCCACACGATGAGATGAGATAATGGCATTCTGTCTTGTGGAACGCGGGTGCGTGTGGAGTGATTTCTTCTTCTTCTTCAGGGCTCGCTGAGCTTCCCTGTTGCTTGTCGTATCTTATGCCTGAAGGTAAATCGGATGCGGATGCGGCTTGGGGGATGGATCCTTGGATGGAGGGAGCGACTGGAAGCTTGGGTACCTTAGAGATCTCTCCCCATTATTTGCGTCCCCTCGAAGCATATAAACCTCGCCTCCCGTCCCCTTCCAGTCGAATTCTCTCTCTCCATCTTCCGACCTGGCATCAAATAGAATCTTGGATCTTCTCGACTATCTTCTTTGAGTACAAATATCGACTTCTCAGCCGACCTCCACATCACTTATCCAGATCCTCCAATATACAACGCCAATGCAGCTGAACACCATGTCTCATCTTCCCCACGAGCCCGAGTTCGAGCAGGCTTACGGCGGTAAGCATCTTATACCCTACAACACTATCCAAGCAACAGCAATCCTAACCATCCGTCTATAGAGCTCGCCTCTGCCCTCGACAACAGCACCCTCTTCAACGAGCACCCTGAGTACCGCACTGCCCTTGCTGTCGCTGCCATTCCCGAGCGCGTCATTCAGTTCCGTGTCACCTGGAACGACGACCAGGGCAACCTCCAGGTTAACCGTGGCTACCGTGTCCAGTTTAACTCTGCTCTTGGTCCCTACAAGGGTGGTCTTCGATTCCACCCCTCTGTTAACTTGTCCATGTAAGTTGACCTTTGGCGTGGCAGCGCTACTTCTCAGTTTACTAACCCTGCCGCCTGCCGCCTGCAGTCTTAAGTTCCTTGGTTTCGAGCAGACCTTCAAGAATGCCCTGACTGGCCGTAAGTAGCCTTTTCCACGCATATCTAGGAACTTCAACGTTACTGCATTTAGTGCGGGGCGATAGAAACGTCCCTGAGAATACGTCCTCGCTAACAATGCTTCTAGTCAACATGGGTGGTGGCAAGGGTGGTGCCGACTTCGACCCTAAGGGCAAGTCTGATGCTGAGATCCGACGATTCTGCCAGGCCTTCATGACCGAGCTGTCCAAGCATATTGGCGGCGAGACTGATGTTCCCGCTGGTGATATTGGTGTCGGTGGCCGAGAGATCGGCTACTTATTTGGTGCTTACCGCAAGCTCCGCAACCGCTGGGAGGGCGTTCTCACTGGCAAGGGTCTTTCCTGGGGTGGCAGCTTGATCCGACCTGAGGCTACTGGTTACGGTCTCGTCTACTACGTCGAGCACATGCTCAAGCACGCCAACCATGGTACTTTCGAGGGCAAGCGTGTCACCATTTCTGGCTCCGGTAACGTTGCCCAGTACGCCGCTCTTAAGGTCATTGAGCTTGGCGGTACCGTCGTCTCCCTTTCCGACTCCAAGGGTGCCCTCATCGCCAACGAGGGCTCCTCCTTCACCCCCGAGCAGATCCACAACATTGCTGCCCTGAAGATCAAGCATCAGGCTCTGACCGCTTTCGAGCACGATGGAAAGTTCACCTGGATCGAGGGTGCCCGCCCCTGGACCCACGTCGGCAAGGTCGACATTGCTCTTCCCAGTGCCACCCAGAACGAGGTCAGCAAGGAGGAGGCTCAGGCTCTCATAGGCGCTGGCGCTTTCATCGTTGCCGAGGGTTCTAATATGGGCTGCACTGCCGAGGCCATCGACGTGTTCGAGGCCCACCGCAAGGAGAAGGGTGCTGAGGCTCTGTGGTACGCTCCCGGCAAGGCCTCCAACTGCGGTGGTGTCGCCGTGTCTGGTCTCGAGATGGCCCAGAACAGCCAACGCATTCAGTGGACTTCTGAGGAGGTCGACAACCGCCTCAAGGCCATTATGAAGGACGCCTTCTTCGCTGGTCTCGAGACCGCCAAGAAGTACGTCGAGGCGAAGGAGGGCGAGTTCCCCAGCTTGATCGCCGGTAGCAACATTGCCGGCTTCATCAAGGTCGCCGAGGCCATGCACGACCAGGGCGACTGGTTCTAAATGGAAGCTTGAACAAAGCGGAGACGAGAGCGAGAGCCGCTGAGAGAGAAACCCACATTCCTTGAGACCAAACAGAAAGACCGCCATACCCGAGCTGGCCTCACACGAAAGTTTTCTGGCCTCTCAGCAGCACTCTCACACCCAGTTTTTACCTTTTTCTGCACGTAACGGTGTTGGATAAACCGTAGCTTCAGTTTCTCGTTCTTGGGAACTATCTTGGGGATGCATTTGCGTAGGGCGTTGGCGGGGTTTCAAGAAAGGAATCCCTTATTATTTTGGTCTACTTTTTCGATAGACATTGGACTGGGTTTTACAATTCGTTTATTCCCCCCTATTAGCCTCGATAGTCCGAGGAATGGAGACATATGCTTTTTATTCAAGATATTTGCCATCTTGTGATATGACCTACCTTTGGTCTCATAAGGAAGGTAAAGTTGAAGCTTATTTGAAAGAGAATTTAAGCATCCTCAATGGCCTTGATGCGTGTCAAGACCAACTTGAGATCACCCCAACCTAGGCTGGGGATTCAGCACGTTAGATCTGAGGTATGCATGGAATCTCCTGTCGGATCCTCAAGATGTGAACCAGTAATTCAACCTCAGTCCCCACATCTCGGTGAAGGCACATCAGGAATTGTTGCACCACCATCTCGTGATGTACACCTTGGTTTAGGGACCCAGGGTGTGGCGAGACCAGGGCTTCACCTCACCAACCCTGACTGAGCGCGGATCCGCGGTGCGGTGCGGTGTGGCGTGTTTCTTCAGCCCTGCCCCGACATTTTGCAATCTCCTCGGCGAGTTCTGACCGTGGAGTGATTGCAATGACTTGTCGTATGTTGAAAGGATACGTGTTGAGGCAAGGAGAATTAGGTTGAGGTTTTACAGACCAACCATTGAACGCCAGGAAATAAGCAGAAACTCGCTTGTCGTGATAGCGAAGCATCATGTCACGTTGCGTACTCTGTAGCTCATCCATATTGACATGAGTATCTGTATTTGATGGTTAACATGTACTCTCCCCCAACCCAGCAACGCTTGCGTACCAAACCCCCGGCGCTGTCCCTGCGTCGATAGTGGGCTCGGTACCTTAGGTAGGTACTTTTTGGTGCTTCAGGGCGGCACCCCGCATAACATAGCCTCTGGCCCTTGCTGACCTCCGGCCCGGACGGGAGCTATCCCCGTGGAACCTCGGCTGGTGATGGCATCGCGGGGCGGGTAAACTACTACCACCAACTTCATCCGTTGAAAAGACGGCATCAGTGAAGTCCTTAGCATAAGTTGATATATTGACTGATGTAGCAGTTTCCTTGCGGTTGTCTCTACGAGTTCCATGTCTCCGTAAGCGTCCACTATGGCCGGCCCTCCCCCTCTGGACGGCATCAAGGTCCTGGAGTTTGCCGGCCTAGCTCCAGGTAAGCTCACTATCGATATCACCAAAACCCTAAGCTGATTCCCCATACAAGGCCCCTTTTCTGGTATGCTCCTTGCCGACGCCGGTGCCTCGGTGCTCCGCATCGACCGCGCACAGCCTGGCACATCCCCACGGCTCGCACCGCGTGCGGTGCCCACGGGGGACATGCTTGCCCGACACAAGGCCTCGATCGCTGTAGACCTCAAGTCTGCCCGCGGGGTCACCCTCATCAAGCGTCTCGCCTCATGTGCAGACGTCCTCATCGACCCCTTCCGCCCCGGCGTCCTCGAGAAGCTCGGCCTCGGCCCGGATGCTTTGTGCAGCATGAACCCGCGGCTCATCTACGGCCGGATGACAGGATTCCGCAGGGATGGAAAGTATGCGCTCATGGCGGGGCACGATATCAACTATCTTGCCGTGTCGGGGGCGCTGGGGTTGCTTGGCAGGGAGGGCGAGAAGCCGCATCCGCCGTGGAATATACTGGCGGATTTTGCGGGTGGTGGTGCGGTGCTCTTCCAGGGAATTCTGATGGCTGTTGTTGCAAGGAATACGTCGGGGCGTGGACAGGTTGTCGAGGCGAACATGGTCGATGGGAGCTCGTATCTGGCGACGTTCCCGCGGATGGCGCTCAAGACGCCGCTTGGGGACAGGGGACGTGGGAATAATCTTCTCGACGGAGGTTCCCCATTCTATGACACATACGAGACATCGGACGGGAAGTACATGGCCGTTGGGGCCCTTGAACCGCAATTCTTTGCGGCGCTGGTCAAAGGCCTGGGTCTCGCACACCAGGGATGGGAGTCGGAGCGACACGACGCACGTATTTGGCCGGAGCTCCGAAAGCTGATGGTCGAAAAGTTCCGGAGCAAGACCCGCGCCGAGTGGGAGGCCATATTTGACGGGACAGACGCCTGCTGCACGCCCGTGCTAGAGTACAGCGAACTAGAGACGGATCCTGAGCGGGAGGGCGATCAACGGCCGGCGGTGACGCTGCGTGAGACCCCGTGTCTGGCCGTCAAGGATGGCGCAGGGGCTATCGACACGGCTAAATTCGGGCAAGGCTCGGGGGTTTCGGGCGAAGGATACCGAGCACAGCCGCTGGCGCCGGGTGAAGGTGGTGAGGAGGCGCTGAGGGGGTGGATGGGGTGGGAGAGTGGAAGAGAGTACGAGCTGCACGAGGGAGGGTTGGTGTTGAAGGAGAC
>JABCKW010000637.1:0-91090 GCA_014824385.1 Fusarium cyanostomum
CAAGTGGGAGTCATATCTGAAGATGAACAAGGTCACGATTGACAACCGGACAATCACCGACATCGACCGCCTCCGAGCGGGCACCACAGGCAACGAGGATCCCAGCCTGCCCTCGGTTGCTGAGCACGACTGGTTCAACGTCGAGTTCAGCGAGGGACAGCCCGTGGGCCGCGCTGCATTCCTGGCCAGCTTCCCAGACGAGCAGCGGTCCAAGGTCGGAGAGAAAGCCGGAGTCAAGCTGCTCGGTGGCCGCTTGACAGCAGACCAAGCGGCGGGGCTTGTCACCAACATCCCGGGCATTTACGCCATTGGCGATGCCAACTCGGACAATGTCACCAATGTGCCACACGCTCTGTTCAGTGGGAAGCGAACGGCAGTGTTCCTGCATGGTAAGCATCCCCGTTGCACCCGACCTGTGCTTGTGCTGATTATGGACCAGTCAAGATTGCGCGTGAGGACCAGGCGGAGGAGCTTGCGGATGAGCCGGCCAAGCGGGATACTCACTTGCAGGCTCGCGAGGTTTGGGAGAGGGTGAACGGCAAGCCTGGAGACCTGCTGTATGCAGGCGAGTTTGACCAGTAGGCGTAGATGGTTGGCAGTAACGCGATATTTAATGACCAAACAAGGGACGGGCTGGACATGACACAAGTCAGCCCCGAATATAGGAGCATGATAGTATATCAAAGGACATGTGATACATTGTTGCTGCCCCCAAACTGCTACTTGTGACGGATGTCTGGTTTCCTGCTGCGTATTGGTTTGCTTCGCTACACGAGCCCTCTGAGATGTGTCTCTACTTTTGGTCTAAGATATGCTGTGTTTCCCAACCTTGACAAGAGCGGCACGGTATTCGTGGGACAGGCCGTTCTAGAGGTCAACATCCAATACCGGGGGACTCGGGTTCGGAAAGTGGGACGTTGACGAACTCAATGCAAGTGAAACTTTGAGAAATAGTTTTCTATAGCCACACTCACCGATAGGCGGCTAAACAAATACAATCCAAACAGGTGCTTCCTTGAACAGAGTTAACCCCCCTACTGGTGAAGTATCCAGTTCTATCGATCGTCCAGACTCTCCCACGTTCTACGCGCATATAGGCAGTAGATATCGTCCACCAGTCGTTGGCACTACCGATAAATCCTCATCCATTGTGGAATCCACGTAGACATCCCCAATGCGCGTATATCAACGAGCTTTGTCCTGTAAGCTCGGAGTAAGGTCCGAGGTATTGTAGTCGGGACTGGGATTCTACCGCATAGACTTGGAGATTTCGATAGCTATATAGGGATTCAATACAGGTATGGTGTCAGCCAGGTGCACTATCTACTAACGAAATTAAATTGCCCGCATTTCAACCAGGCTTGAATGTCCAAGGCATCTCAACCATCCAAGTCCCATTCTTTCAAAAGCCCGTTCAACTGCTCATGGCGTAAAAGAGCGTCATCGAAGGAAACCAACCCTTCACTATCGCCCTCGGCAAATTTTTCATATACAGCCCCAACACTCCGAGCGATAATTGGGAGCTCTTGCTGCCAATCCGCCCATTGCCACGGAACCTGTTGGACCTCGTTGGTCTCAAAGTCATGGACCTCGATCGTAACAGGAGCCGAGTAAGAACTAGCATGCAGCGCCGTGCCTCCCTGTGCCTTTAGTCTAACCTCTCCCTTCTCGCCATTGATGGTGAAGACCAGGGGAGGCTCTCCAGGGAATGGCTGGCCTCGACGGAAGCGAAGGAGCACACTGGCGTTCTTTGAAGCCGTCTCTGATTCCGAAAGAGTGCCAGTGGCACAGACTAGGTCTGGGACGTCTGACTTGACCGTCTCGACGACTTGGTTGGTGGCTGGGTCGTGAATTCGCACATTGGGCCGTTGGAGGTGCAGGCGGCTTTTGAAGTTACCAATGTCGCCTAGAATGTACTGAACTTGGTCGAATACTGAAAGCTTGTCAAACCTTTGGCGTCTTTGATAGTGAAATTACCATGGCGACTTACCATGCCCTAGGCCAATAGTATAGACATTTCCTCCCACAGCACGATGGGTAAAGTACTTCAAACTCGAAGGCAAAAGATCACGGTCATTAGTACCGCCAGCCGCACGGAACTCACTGCTGAGGACCTTTCCAATGCGTCCTTGTTGCAGCAGATGACGAACCATGACGATAGGCGGCGCAACACGACCCTGGAGACCGACGACGGTGCGACTGCCACTCTCTCTAGCAAGGTCTGCGAGCTCTCTCGCATGCTCATCGTCCTGTGCCAAAGGCCATTCCACGTAGACTGCTTTACCCGCCCTGACACTAGGCAAGGCAGTTGAATAGTGGACGTCGACACGGGTGCACACGACCACTAGTTGGACGTCTTCATCATCAGCGAGAGACTGGGGATCGCCGTAGGCCTTGGTCTCTGGAGATAGTTGGTAATGCTGGATGGCGTTGCGAGCAGCGTCGACGCTGCTGTTGCAGAGGGCCACGATTTCATACTTGGATCGGCCGCGGGGCGAGAGGAGGTATGGGAGGTGAGCGGTGCTGGCCCAGGAGGTTCTGGCCGAAGCTGAGAGGCCGATGATGGCGATACGGATGGGAGCCATTGAGGGTATCTCGGGGGGTCAATTGGGGTAGGTAGGTAAGAACGAAGCTGTTGGGGAGATGTCAAGCGCCTTTTATTGGTTGTCGGAGTGATGCCAGAATAGGAAGCTATGATGCGATGCCTGATTTCTAATCGGGATTTGTCAGGGCGCTGCTGACATTTGAACCTTTGGAGATGCCTACCCAGCTGTGGCTGCAATTGGAGGGTTTTCCCATTCAGATAATTACCAGGAATCTGGTATCTCATCGAGGGTCTTCTCGAACCATGCAGGTCCATCCTCTCCTTCAACATGTGAGGTGAAAATTAGGTTGGTACTGTGTTGCCACAAGGACAATTGCGCTCGAATTAACTTGACCTCCATCGGGTAATCGCGAAGCTATAGAGAATGCATATCCATATCATCAGTAATTAATTGATCTAAAGCCGAGGCCAAATAATCAGAAGGCTAACTGTTCTGGACTCTGTAGTGGAGCTGATTTTCTTTGTAATTAATTCCTCTAGGGGTTGTTGTATTTCTGGGCTTTGAATTGTATCCAGCGATAGTCTACCGATACCCTCGGGGATGACCACGACCAGAAGTCCCCTATCCTGGATGCTGAGATTAAGTAAAAATCGCGTGTAATTGATCTCATCGAGAGTTAATGTCTTTCCAGACCCTTGCTGCATTGGCGACTGTCTCCTAGGCAACCTCGGAGGTTATCAGGTTCATACTTGACCTGTCTACCTCAATAGCGAGAGACTCCCAGTGAGGGATATCTTCAACTAAGCGCGCTAGTGGATTCAGTAGCGTATTAAAGATTAGGCTCCAGCGTTGTAGATATCCTGATCATCGCATGGGAGCTCTGCGGCCCGCGCTATGCGCTCCGCCGGGAGCACTCGGTGAGGTCGCGTGTGCATAGTGGAGATTTTTGATATGCTTATTGTGACTTGCCTATGACGATGTTGTGCTTATTCCCCGGTTTCTTGCTACGTCCTGTAGCGTTAGGTTGGTCGCGACCACTCTACTTTCTTGGTTGCGGAGAGAAAGAAAGGGGACCACAGCCAGTCTGGCGCATTTCTTCCACCGCGAGACTTTCAATATTCATCAGTGCCCAGGATTCAGATGAGGCTCTTTGCTGCCCAGAAATGCCCAGCCGGCCAGGTCTCGGGAGATGGACTGCAGACAAGGGCCAGGATCGCCGCAAAAGTCCCCAGTGACGCAATACATTTTCGAGAGCCGCTCTGCGGTTGGCTGGCTGGGAATAAACAGGACAGAGACGTGTATTAGTGGGGGCGGCGTGGAGCAAAAGAATTGTGCTGCCTGGAAGGACTCGTTATCCCCGATGGGAGCTGATGATGGGGTTTTGCAAAACTTCTTGATGTCTTGTGCCTTTCTTTTGTGGACTTTTGGCTCCACGACGTCATTGAGTCGGCCCGTCCGAGTCAGCTGTGTGTCTTGCACAGTAGAAGAGGATCAGCATAACGTACAATGAACAACGGTTATTCATCCTCTGTGAGTGCTGCACCGTAAATACGCCGGATAAAACGGCTCGCCATCTCCACTCCCCGTCCCCACGATACCACCTGGGAATGGCATGTCCAAGGTGCAGTGATGTCAGGAGTGGATTTTGTTAGTCCGCCTTTCACTCTTGTTAGTCTGAACTGCCATGATGATCCCCCAGCTTTGATATATATGCAGGATATGCCCCGTGGAGAGCGACCTGAGCTTATTGCAGCCAGCCTTCACCACCTCCTGTCCCATTTCCACAATGCCGACTCAGTTTTCGGATGGCCCTCCGCAGGTCATCCACCGTAATGACCTCAACACGGCCAACTCTCGGTTAGAAGGGTCTACCGACCATGGCATCTCCAGCGGTGACGAGCACAACCGGGTGCACAAGGCCGACGGCGCCGGTCTGGAGAAGCTGGGCACCTACGACAAGTACGAGATCACCGAGGACGACTGCTACGAGGAGCTGGGCTTCTGCTTCCCCCGGTGGAAGAAGTGGTACATCCTCACCGTCATCTTCTGGGTCCAGGTGTCGATGAACTTCAACACGTCGCTCTACTCCAACGCCATCCCCGGCATCTCGGACGAGTTTGGCGTCAGCGCCCAGGCGGCCCGCTGCGGCGCCATGATCTTCCTCGTCATGTACGCCTTCGGCTGCGAGCTCTGGGCGCCCTGGTCCGAGGAGTTTGGCCGCTGGCCCATCATGCAGGCGTCCCTGTTCCTCGTCAATATCTGGCAGCTGCCTGTTGCGCTGGCCCCCAACTTTGCCTCCATCATGGTTGGCCGGGCCCTCGGTGGCTTGTCGTCGGCCGGTGGCTCCGTCACGCTGGGCATGATTGCTGATATGTGGGAGGCGGACAACCAGCAGTACGCTGTTGCATATGTCGTCTTCTCATCCGTCGGCGGCTCTGTTCTTGGCCCTATTGTTGGCGGGTTTACCGAGCACTATCTGAACTGGAGGTAGGTGGTCTTATCTGCGGCACGAAAACGCCGAAATTGACGTGAATGATAGGTGGTCCATCTGGATCCAGCTCATCCTGGGTGGTTTCATCCAAATCGTGCACTTCATCACCGTCCCCGAGACGCGAAGCACCATCCTCATGAACCGCATCGCCAAGAAGCGGAGAAAGGAGACCAATACCAACGTCTGGGGTCCTGATGAGCTCGTTCCCTTCCGGGACCGCTTCTCGGCCAAGGAGATTCTCATCACCTGGACCCGCCCCTTCAAGATGTTCCTTACCGAGCCCATTGTCTTGGTCCTGTCTCTTCTCTCTGGTTTCTCTGATGCTCTCATCTTCATGTTTATTCAGTCCTTTGCCCTGGTGTATGCTCAGTGGAACTTTACAACCATCCAGGTCGGCCTTGCTTTCATCCCTATCGGCATCGGCTACCTCCTGGCGTGGCTCCTTTTCATCCCTGCTATCTGGAAGAATCAGAAGGAGCGAAAGGAGAAGCCCAATGATGAGAGGGCCCAGTATGAGTCCCGTTTGTGGTTCCTCCTCTATACCGCCCCTTGCTTGCCCATTGGTTTGATTGGATTTGCTTGGACGATCCAGGGCCCCCCTACCCACTGGATTGGATCCATGATCTTTGCTGCCATCGTCGGCATCGCCAATTATGCCATCTACATGGCCACCATTGACTACATGATCTGTGCTTGTGAGTATACTCTACCAAACATGTTGCTGCGTCTTGCGCTGACACGGGAAAAGACGGACCCTACTCTGCCTCGGCAACTGGAGGAAACGGCTGGGCTCGAGATTTCTTGGCTGGTGTCCTGACAGTCCCTGCCACGCCCTTCTTCCAGAACATCGGAAAGTCCTCCGGAAAGAACCTGGAGTACGCCTCGACGATCCTCTTCTGCATCTCCTTTGTGCTCGTCGTTGCCGTCTACGTCATCTACTGGAAGGGCCCAGTTCTGCGAAAGCGATCGCCCTTTGCCCAGAGATTGGCCGATGAGCGCCAGGAAGTGCAGGCAGGAGGTCGCCGCGGAAGCATTGCCTATGATACTAGGCGCAGGAGTAAGTATACCGGCTACATTGATCAAGATATAGCCGCTGACAACGCACCAGGCTCGACTGCGACTGCGGATGTTGAGCGTCCGGGTTACCAGCGGCAGTACAGCAACTCGTACCGCTTCTTTGGTGAGAACCGTGTCACTCCTCGTGGTACGCCTCGGGGTACTCCGTCAGCCAGTCGTAGGGGCAGCGCGGCCAATGTCCGGAAATGAGGTCAAGTTCTCCATGTGCTGTAGAATATTCTATAACTGTCTTAGGAGCCAGTTGCATTGAAGGTGGCGTTGGCATATAGCTGCGACAGATTGGCTTAACGAGTATATATCCCTAAGAATTGTCTATACTAGAAATGATACTAAATTCAATACATGTCTAGTACTTCTAAGTGCATAACATATGATTCTTCTCATCAGCAACAGTGAACATTCGGATCTTTCGACTGACCACTGGGAGCTAGGGTGACGTCATAATTTCCAGCCAAAGCTTAGATTGACACCAACATCGTATACATGTTCACATACGGCACGTCATATAACCACAAAGAGCGTGAATCTATGCATCTTTTTCGTCAGCTTACATGGAAGTTTTACATTGATTACCCGACTATCACGTGCTGGCCTCCAATTGTCTGTTTTAAACTTGGCCATCGTGAATGGTTCATTTCGCACTTCACGTCACTTCATCGCCGTTGAACCAGACTATCCAGCACCCACCATGCAGATTACTATTGCTCCCGCCAGCACTAGAACCGGCACTGCCATCGTCCGCTCACTACTCTCGCTGGGGAAACAGTCTATCAACATCAAGGCTCTGTATCGTGACGTACGAAAGGTCCCCGACGAGTTCAAAGCTCGTGACAATTTCACAGCTGTTCAAGCGGATGTTGCGGATGCCTCATCACTTGATTTCTCCGGATCTGATGCACTTTTCGCCGTCCCTCCTCCGGTGTACGACGGTCGCGATATCGTTGCCCACGCGGAGCTCGTTTCAACCAATGTCCGCGACGCCATCGAGAAGGCTGGAACTGTAAAGAGGCTTGTTCTGCTTTCGAGCATGGGCGCAGAGTTTGCAGAGGGTGTGGTACGCATCCATTGTTGTGATTATCGGGAACTGGACTCACGCATTGCAGGGTGAACTCAAGACAAACCATGCGTCCGAGCAAGTGTTCAGGTCAATCAGCATTCCTGAAGTCGTCTTTGTTCGATGTGCGTATTTCATGGAGAACTGGACCATGAGCCTTGAAACCCTCAAAGCCCCAGAGCCATTCTTCTTCTCAACCATCACACCCTTGGACTTCAAAGTCGCAATGGTTGCCGTCGAGGACGTTGGCCACACCCTTGCCGCAGAGCTCATCAAAGAGTCGACGCCTCCCGCCAAACCGTACATCTTTGAACTTCACGGGCCACGGCCATACACGCCGCTCGATGTCCAAAGGGCATTCTCGCAAGCGCTGGGGAAGGAGGTGGCGGTGAAAGCTGTCGAGAAGGAGGATCTGCCGGGGTTCTTCGCGAAAGTGTTTCCTCCTCAGATTGCCAGTGAATGGGTTGAGATGGCTACGTGCTTTTTGCCCGGTGGGATTGCGGAGAAGTATGCAGCTAAGCCGGGCGAGGTTGATGTTGTTAAGGGGAAGACGGAGTTGAATGATGCCATTGAAGCAGCGACGTCTGACCTGATGGTTTAAAACAGCACTGGGAGCGACCAGCCTTGGCCTACAAAGAACCTTTATTTAAACATGGTCCCAGGAGCGTGGCCCTTTGAGACTGGTCCAGCAGCACTGAGCACACTGTCATCATATGCGACCACTGTGTTGTTGGAAATGGGCTCTTGTAGTCGAATATGAAACCACCGAGTTGAGAGAATCTACAGAGGCGCATTTCAAAAGGTTTGTCCTAGGGCTACAAGCGCCACCTCCGCTTAATCCTGGTGGTACCTAATATATAAGGCCTCTTAATCAATTGGACCACATCAACCTACTCTTCAATGTAGTTCTCGACAACGAACCCGACGTAGTCACTTGGGATAATGTGTTCTTGTCTGGCTGAAGGCTCGTTCTACTCACTTCGCAACAATGGCGGATTCTCTCCCAATCGGAAGTGCCGCCTGGACGGGCGGAGAGGAATACGGAGGCGAACACGCCGAGCGCATCAATCAGTTCATCGACGAAATCAACAACAAAGCCCTGCTCTCTTATGCCTCGCTTCGTCGGGGGAATCAGCGATGCACCATTTCTCCCGACTTTTCCGTGGGAAGTTTCAATCTTGTGCGCAAGATCCAATTCGACGACGGTGTTGAGTGGATTGCGAGGCTACGGATGCCTCCAATGCCGGACCAGAGCAGCGGGATGGTCTCTCGTCCCGCCCGTGAGAGAATGCTCTTGGATATGCAGTCTGAGCTTGCCACGATGGAGTTCGTGCGGTGAGTTTGCAGCGGGTCATTCTCTCACGGTGCTAAGGCTTTTCACAGGCAGAACACAGGCATCCCAATTCCAAGAGTCTACGCCTATGATCTGAATGACCAAAACGCTGTTGGATGCCCCTTTTCCATTATCGAATACATCGACGGCAATACCGCAGAGGAGGTGTCTCGAACCTATCCTGGCGAGCATGAAGGCATCCCGGCGCAGTTCGAGGAGAAGTTTTGGCGCCAGGTCGCCAAGGTCATGGTCCAGCTTGCCTCCATCCGGCTACCAAAAATCGGCTCCATTATTCGAAACGGCTCGGAATCGTTCGTTGTTGGACCGCTGGTTGAAACAGGTTCGGGACCGTACGATTCTGCTGCTGACTTCTACGCGGACTACCCCCTGGCACTGAGTAAAAGCCTCGGAGAGCAGCCGGTCGGCGGGCAAGACGAGCTAATGCAAGCATTCCGCTCCCTCGCCGCCTCCTTTCCGCCTCCTGCAGCGCGAGTAGGAGATGGCTCCGCCGAGGGGTTTGGCCTTGCCAACTACGACCTCAACCCGAATAACATCCTTGTCGACCGGGAGTTCAACGTACTCGCCGTCATTGACTGGGACTCGGTCGCCTCCGTGCCCGACGCGGCCCTCTACCGCTTCCCGTTCCTGATGGGCATCAGCTGCGCTGTCCCTGGGGTTGTCGACACGCACCCCGCGGTGATGAAACGGGAGCAGCTCGGTCGACGATTTGCCGAGGTTGTCGAAGCAGTGGGACGGGAGCAAGAGGGAACCGACTGCGAAGCTGTGAACAAACGGCCCAGACACCTTGCCACAAAAGCAGGGTTTTTCTCCAAGGAGGCAGTGGCGTTCCGCTCGCTGATCTGCGCCAAAATGAGGCAGGATTGGGTCAACAACAAATGGCTGCAAGGTCTGAAATGGCTGAGCGGACACGAAGAGGAGCAGGTGGCGCAGTTTTATCTTGGGGGTTGAGAGGCGTCTATCATTTCGCGAGGGAGGGGGACACAATAGCAGTCTATTTAAGGGTATTAGAAATCAGACAGCCACCAACTTTCCCAAACAGAATCTCCACAGCTTTACCTATTAGCTAAAATTAAAGTGATTCTTAGTTACTACTATATAACCCCGACCTGAATAGTAGTTAGGGCAAGTAAAGGTGATTAAGGCCTAGACAAGCCTAAGTAAAGCGGCGACTTATTACGTGGGTAATACTAGGCAACAGGCGTCTAGATTCAACTTATCTTTAGGCTGGATAAGCTGTGAGCCTTAACTGTGGTGATTTCGAAATCACGCAGTGTGTGCCTCGAGCAACTCGCAACCAATCAATCGCAGATACGTGTGCCGTAGGCTCTGGGCATCGGAAACATGCCTTGCGAGTGTAACGTGGCTGCATGTTCAGAGGCAGTCTTCCACAGCCTGATTTTACACGTGTACCTCGACTTGGTTCTTCGTGAAAGCATTCTTCCACGGCATCACGGCATCACCTTTTCAGTAGCCTCAACGGGTCAGGAAAATTCTTAACCGCAGGATAATAAGTAAATCAAGGTAAAAAGGCCATCTCAATCTAAGCCGACGGATACCAACATCAATTGTGAGAAGGGTCTGGAACGGTGTCCGCCTCGTCAGACGTCCATCTGTGTCACTGTGATAGAGGCTGGGCAACAACCTGCAGGCGCCACTCAAATCACAATGACCTCCATTCTGGCGGCCTCAATACTCCTCATTTCCCTCTTTTATTTATTTTATGTCGGTCCCAGCATAGCACTCCTTTTTTCATCCAGACAGAGGTGCGGCTTGAGCTGTGATTCTTTCTTACTATAACTGAAGCTCGTCGTCGCCAAACCACCGCTTGACGGAATCGACTGCGCCATGTCAGCCAACCAACTGTATGCAGACCTCGCGCTCCCCCAGCAAACTCGCTCAATTCGTCTCCTTGAGATTGTACCGTCGGATAGATTCACATCAGTCGAGCCCACGGGGCCCCCAGTCCTGGAGGTCCGCCCACGGGTAGCGAGACTGGAGCAGTCTCCACGGTTCACAGCCCTCTCCTACGTTTGGGGTCAAAATACGGCGGCACCCCCTCACAAAGTGCTTTGCCTTCCCCAGCGTTGCTATCTGAATATCACAGCGAACTGCTATGCGGCGCTGTGGCAGATCGGCAGGCAATTCGGGGACACAGTCCTTTGGGTTGACTCGATCTGTATCAACCAGGCTGATGAAGCTGAGAAGACTGACCAGATCGGTCTGATGAGAGAGATCTTCACCTGGGCTGAGTTTACCTACGTCTGGCTTGGTCCAGGGACCGATGAGTCTGATAAGGCGATGGAATGGCTACGCAAACGCGCTATCACTATGAGACCGGTGCAGTTCGCTCGTGTGGCTGCCGCCAGAGCGAGACGGCTACGTTGCAAAACATCGGGCGAGATGTCTTCGTGATCCATTTAGTAAAAAACTATTATTCTGCTCTCTTCTGAGTTCATAATTACAGGCTAACCGTTGGTGTTATTGCATAACAGAAAGGCTGGGTCAAGGCATATCATTTCCTATTGGCGGTTATCTCTCTCTGCAAGATCTCTTAGATCGAGAATGGATTCACCGCGCTTGGACATTCCAGGAGATAATCCTATCGGCTAGGCCAGTGATACTCTCTGGTAACAGGTGCCTTTCCTGGGACGACTTTATCAGCGTAGTGTATAACTTGCATTCAACCAAACGGCACAGATGGATATCTTCTAAGTCGTTTCAGGACGCGACAGCTGTTCTTCAGTGGCAATCTATTATCGCCCTTTGGCTAGGCTTCCCGAGAGAGTCGCGATGGAACAATCGCGTTGTAAGGGACCAGCTTGACTCGAAACCCACCTTCGGCGACCATATTGGCGATCTCAGTGATTTGGGCCAGATTCCCATCGGACTACGAGCCCTCATCACGACAATCACGACAATACGTTGGTTAACCATCCCATGCATCATCGGTTCCTTGATACATGTAAATATCTACCTCATCAAACAGAAGGCTGTGATAGTTGTGTTATTACTGAGCCTGATAGTTGCGCCCCTTAGCTGCTCATTCGTTTCCCTTATCCTCAATTTTTGCACCTGGACGCTCCTTGGACAGAAGCAATGGCGGCTACTTCAGTGGCTTGATGACAAACCAGATATAGATCAACAGGCACGAAGGCTCAATGAGTTAAGAACCATTCAGCTCGCTCTGCGGGAGCGAGTAAGCACCATACCTCACGATCGCTCGTTTAGCTTGTCGGGCATTCTCGATAGCTTGGGAGCCACACCGCCGGCAGCGGACTACAGGGAAACAGAGGGAGAGACCTACAGGCTCCTCTTGCAACAGCTTTTGGCCTGGAAGCCCCACGCCATTGCCATGATTGTTGATGCAGGTGCTACAAGCTTGCCAGGTGCACCCTCTTGGGTTCCGTCTTGGGGTCGGCGCTTTCCTAGCTTCTGGCTCACCAGATTGCCCTTGGTTTACTACCCGTCGACCTCTGTTCAAATCAGTTCGGGACCTAGAGTTGTCATTTCAGGCCAGAAGCTGACTCTACAGGGCCAAAGCAACGGTACCGTATATTTTGTCGCCAGCTTTCCCAAGGACACGACCCAACTGGAGTCGGAGAGATTCGATCTTGCCTTTGGGGCTGTACTCACTTGGATTGAGTGGATGAGGCTTCTGACACCGATAGATGGCCGAGGGAGAGTGGTGAAACCATATAAGGTTGAGTCAGATGTGGTGTACGCTGTACTCAAAAAGACTTGGCACCATACGCGCCGCTATCGCCACCTTTCAAAGGAGTTAATTCGAGCGAGATCGTTTTATGACTTCATGGTTGACTGGATCGGCTTTCATTTTTTTGGGCGATCTTTTGACACATGCATCGGCGAACCAACGGAGAGTTACCCCCGACTCTGAATCGTGATGATGTGGTTGCTAAAATGCAGCGCATAAGGGGGAGCCGAAGGTGGTTTGAGAAGATGTTGAATGAAATTGAAGCTGAACGTAGGTGCCTGTTCGTTTTATCTACAGGTTATGTCGGTTCTGGGCCACTCAATATGAGGGAAAATGATCAAGTCTTCCTTCTCGAAGGGGTTCAGGCGCCTATGGTGTTAAGGCGCCTATGGTGTTAAGGCGCAGCTCTGATGGACAGGCTTGGACGGTTGTTGGAGTAGCTATGGTGCATGGCTTGATGGAAGGTGAAGGTATGTTGGATCGTGATGCCGGCGGATGGGGAGATGTTACACTTGTCTAATGTGTGGCATGCTATTGTATTCTACAAGAATACTCTTCTACAATCTATCATTGTTGCTGTCAATTGACCAATTGTTGCGTTTCCACTGCCTCGGTCACCTGTGACGTATCACCGAGACCTGTACAGGAACCGAAGCCCGCTGATTGGGCCGGCGCCAGCCTCCATTCCGCCAACTAGCCGAACCTCCGAGCTCCTTAGAAATTCTGATTCTTCCTTCGCATCAGCGCAAACGAAACGACGCGCTGCTCCTCAACGACCTTCGCCATGGCCGAGATCGCACGCATCTCCCACTCCCTGCGCCGCCCAGCGACGACGGCCCTCGCTCGACCGACGACCGTAGCCCTCGTGACGCGATCGACACGAAGATACGCTTCAACCCAAGAAGAGCGCTTCAGCGAGCGCAAGAGCAAACACCCGTCGCGATGGTTGGAGGACCTGACGAATCGCCTGGCAAAGCTCGAGAAGAGGCAGAAGGACATTCCGCTGGAATCCAGGCAAGTGCTCAAACGATTGGGGCTCGAGCTGGTGCGAAGGTGGCAAGCCATGATGGCAGGGCGAGAGGGCTGCCTCACCCCCAGGGATGGTGCGAAGGGCCTAAGTAAACACGAAGTCGCCTGGGGAGATATGGTGAGTTTCTGCCTCCACGCCCTGCTGGATATATCTGAATTGACCAGCTGCTAACATGGTGGCAATAGGATGCTATGGTAAGTGAGCTACCTAGCTACATGGTAATCTGGCCATGGGTAATTACAGCAAACTGACGGCTGACTCGCAGGGTAATGAAAACTCCCCAACCAACACCGCTTCAACCTCTCTGATACCCGCCTAGGCCACGTAAATAATGTCGTATACAACCGATATGCCGAGACGTCCCGCGTCAATTGGATACGAGGCATGGGTGGAAGGAGCTCGGCGCGTCACCAGGCAGAGTGGAATGCCCTTCTGACGCCCCACGGCGTGGGCCTCATCCTGCGCAGCATCAAGACCGAATACAAATGCGTAAGCGTCCTTGACCTCAAGCAGTAGCGTCATGCTAAACTCCCCAAGCCCATAACATATCCAGATCGCGTCACCGTCATGCACAGAATCGTCTCTCCTCCCACCAACACCGACGACCACCTCCTCCTCGAAGCCATCATCATCTCCCACCACAAGCAGAGAGTTGCCGCGAGGTGCTTCGAGGACATTGTCATGTATGACTATAAGGCTGCCAAGAAGACGCGCTTACCAAAATCCATGGTTACTGTCTTCCAACGGACTTACGATGAGCAGGAGGTCAACAGGGCTGAAGCGGACGAGGCCATCCAGGAGTTCCACGATAGGTGTGATGAGATTGAGACCGACCTGTGGGCTGTAGACAATCCTCCTCCTCCCCCTCCTCCTCCCCCCTCAGCAGCTGCTGTAGAGGATGCCGTCAAAGACTCTGCAGAGAGTCCTGACGAGGTCTCTCCAGAGGCTGCCCAACAAGATGCCGTCGAAGGTTCTGACAAGGTCTCCCCTGAGGCTGGCCAAGATGCCGCCCAAGATGCCGCTGAGAGTTCTCCGGCTTCAAAGCCTGCTGACACGGACGCCAAGGATTCCGCAGAGAGTCCTGAAGAGGCTTCCCCAGAGGCTGCCAAACAGGATGCCGCCGAGAAACCCACCGGGATTTCTGGATTCTTTGCACGCTTCTTCGGACGCCGCTAACCGAAACTCCGCGGAGCATTCCGCACAGCTTCTCAGAATTGCGAAACGGACTGCAGAAGGCTTGAAAGGCGGAGCGTCCCAGGGAATAGAGCATCCTTGGACCGTAGCAAGCCCCAGGATCTCTGAGGTGTGAATTATGTACTATAATGTTGATATAGCTAGACTGCGTGTGCACTTATCGAGCTCTCCCTAGAATATCGTTCCAAGTTCCGCCCTTCGGCCAGGCATATGGCAAGGATGAATGCTGCCATCGCCAGGGAGATGCCCTGGTGTTGAATCAACCATAATGAGCCAACAACTCGCCGGATTCTCTGAAGGGTGTAGGGTCTTCTACGGTCTCGATTATCAGAGCCCTCTACCATAATTGTCTGTGTTTCTAGATCAATGCCGCCAAATCTCTATTCATGCATCATCACTTCCCTTCTATCGCTTCCACTTACTAGCCTGCCTTCAGATCCTGCAAAGAGACCTGTTGAATTATATCCCGCCGATGTCTCCCGAGGGCCTCGACGACTGTGGTGATGATTCCTATGACGCAGCCTGTGAATCATAAGGCTTTGTTCGCGTCGGATCCATACAGTGCGTCTGGTCGACAATGTACCTACATGGGCACCGTGCCTACGAAAAGTGACACTGGGGTTGGATAAAATTTCCAAGTACCTGTGGGCAAAGGACTCCGTAATCGGTGCCCATGGGTACCCCCCCAGCATAAAACTCGGCTCTCGGACCTCAATTCTCCCCAAGTATCGCCATTTCTCCAAGCTGCATGACTCTTCCCCGTCGCTGCCTCTTTTTTTGACCTCGAGCCGCGCCGTCGTTTCCCGCCGTACACAGTTGGTGCAGATCGCCTCCGACATCGCCTTAATCTCGTCGAATTCTTTTGCCTTCATCATCCACGGCTTCAACGACACGTTCGAGTCTCGACCCCGCAGAGGCGCCATGCCCTCCAGGTCCGATGTCACCTATTTCGGTGCAGGTCCAGCTCTTCTGCCTACTGACATCCTCGAGGAAGCTGCCAAGGCCCTTCTCAATTATCATGCAACTGGCATAGGCAGTATGGAGCTCCCATAGGCCCTCATCCCCCCTTGCAGCATATTCACAAGAGACATCTTGAAATGACCTTTTGCCTGCTGTCTTGAATGAGTGACACTGACCTCTGGTGTCTCCGTATAGTCGCTGAGCATTCTCACCGTTCGCCGCTAGCAGCTGATGTCATAAATCAAGCCAAAGCTGATCTAGCCGCCTGTCTTGATATTCCAGACGACTACGAGATCCTTTTCATGCAAGGCGGTGGCACAGTATGTGACTTATCTATCCCAGACAAGCAATGCTGACCTCAAATTGTTAGGGACAATTCTCTGCTGCAGTGTATAATTTTGCTGGCGCCTGGGTTGCCCGCAAGCACAAAGAGATCTTTGGGGATGTTCAAGGCGATCCTACCGACCACCCTGAGTTGATTCAGCAACTCAAGCAAGCCGTGGACAATGATCTCAAGGTCGATTACCTTGTTACCGGCAGCTGTATGATAACCAAGTTCAATCTTCTCTTGTATTCTTCCAGAACCGTGGAGCAGGTTCTAGATATAAAAAATGGCAGGCTAACTTGTTTTCCTCACCAGGGTCACAGAAAGCGTCAGCTGAAGGCGAGCGGCTCTTGGGCTCAAAGCATGTCAACATGTGAGTTAAAAACAATTCCCTTCCCTTATGTTCTCGCATCAACCTTGAACGAATGACATCTTCGAGAAATGATCTAGAAAGAAAAAAGGAAGAGATTAGTATACTGACTTATTGTTACTCACCAGTGCGGCAGATGCCCGGAAGACGAACGGCGGCAAGTTCGGAACAATCCCGGATGAGAGCAACTGGAAGCTATCTAAAGATGCAGCTTTCGTCTATTTTTGCTCCAACGAGACAGTCGAAGGGGTTGAATTTCCTGCATTCCCCAAGTCTCTTGAGCCGGGGCCTGATGGAAAGGGCCCAGTTGTTGTCGCCGATATGAGCTCGAATATCCTCACAAGAAAGATTCCAGTGAGAAAATTTTCGGCCATCTTCTTTGGCGCCCAGAAGAACCTTGGAATGACCGGTATTACCGTCGTGGTCCTCAAGAAGAGCCTCTTACCACCTACAATATCTCAGCCTTCTGTGGCCTTGATGAGATGCCTTGCTTTACCCGTGCCGCCTATCATTTTCCAGTACGAGACTATTGCCAAGAACAATAGCCTTTACAATACATTGAGTATTTTCGAGTAAGTAATCGTCAAGTCAACATTCTTGATTTGAACTAATGCTGATGACATTAATAGTGTATTTGTTGCAGGCCAGGTTCTCAAGAAGCTGTTGCGGACTTACCCCAACAAGGTTGAAGAACAACAAGCTGTAACCGACAAAAAGGCTCAACTCATTTATGATGCCATTGAGGCCTTTCCCGACATGTACAAGATCATTCCTGACAAAGCGGTACGGTCGCGTGTCAATATTTGCTTCAGAGTCACGAAAGGTGGCGATGTTGATGCCGCTGAGAAAGCCTTTCTAGAAGAGGGTGCTGCTCAGGGATTAACTGGGCTAAAGGGACATCGTTCGATAGGTGGTAAGCAACTCCCAGAGCGTTTCATAAACCCTTTGACTGTTCTTGTTTTTGTCTCATCTCATCCTGGACGAGTAGCACTAACCTTTGAGTGTCACATAGGAATCCGAGCAAGCAACTACAATTCAGTTCTCCTTGAAGGTGCAGAGAAGCTTGCCAGGTTTATCCGCGCTTTCGCAACGTCATAAGAACTTGGAGTCAGTTTTAAACGAGTGGCTGCTAATATATTAAAAAATGTTGCCTGTCGTCATACGTCCCGCGGTCGTTTGTTTCGGACCTGTCGAATTCGACGATCGACCGTCGTTTAGTTATCGCATATGAAATTCGTCGCCTCTGCTAGCGGAATACACTGCGTCTGTCGAACAGGCCACAACAAAACAGGCTCTATTGCTTTTCTTAGCGCAGGCCAGGTTGTCCAATAAAAGCCGTCCGTACGTAGAGACGCGAGTGTTCTCATTTATTGCAACCATACTGCACGCCTTTCCGTGTCCTATTGCGGCCAGTACTAGGTAGCTACGAGGGCTATGGTCTAGATGTTGGTGGATTGCTGTACGGAAAGGCTCTTCTGACCAAGGAGGTCCCAAACGTGAGAAGAAGGCTGCCCAATTTAAAACATGTTCATAGAGTTAGAGACCAGTTGCCTGTCATCTCGCTCTACGTTGTCTACACTACGTCGCTGATCGTCCTCTCTCTTCGTCTCGCTTTCTTGCCTGCATTTGGTGATACCTTGAACACACAGCTGCATCAGTTCGACCGATCCCAAAGCTTTGGGCAAAAGCGGCAATAAGATCCTTCGGCCGACCAGACCTGGAAATATCAGGTACACAATGTAAGGTAAGAGGGATGGGTTTTAATAGGAAGTGAGAAGAGTGTTAACCGGAAGGGACTTTACTTTATACAGTGTACGCAACATGAGTGATCACACATGCAGACTAGTTTGGTAAAGCATAAGGAAAATATCTGCATTTTAAGATGCACGATCGAACGATCTTGTTCACGAGTGAGAGTATGCCGTAAATGTCCGCTCCTGGTGCGGCGCGGCGCTTGCGGCATAATCAACACGAGTGGCATTTGCGGTGACAGGGCATTAAGGACAGCAGCGGAGTAATACATAGCCTGCAGGTAGGCTATACGGTGTTGGCTTTGGGACATTGTTTCACGTTACCAAGTTTCGAAAGGCATCTTGAGTTGAGATTTCGTGAGCATATGAAGTCGACCGTGGAGTCGGGTATGCCAAGTTACTAGTATTCCTCTGGTCGACCTATTTCACCCAGTACGTTGCAAAAGCGTGAGAAACCAATAATTATCGTGCGTCAAGATCAGCTTCACTTCAGGGCTGTTCTATCGCAGATGCCAATGGTAACGGCTTCTCATAAGTGGGTTAGACATGTTGCCCGGTCGTTGAGATGGCTATTGGAAGACCGGATTCCACACCCCGGTAAGTCGGCCGAGTCCTCAGTACCTGTCACTTTTAAGTATATCAATGATTTATTGGAGCTGGGACAAGCATTTCTTCAACAATTTGCTCTAGATCTCTCTCTTCCGATGAACATTATCTATATCTCCAACCTGGGTACTTGGACCACCTATTGTCAATATCTTGAAGACACTTGTCTTGGTTTTTGTCTCAGACTACCGGAAACTCTATGGCTTTAAAAGAATCGCAAGGATTTTGTCTCAGATGTATAAAGGAAGATGTAGGTTTTCGCGACCAAAGTCAGATATCCGCAAATTCCTCAGCTCTATCCCCGCAAAGTAACCCACAGAATTCTCAGCAAGGAAGGTCTTGGGCAGGGAATGTGCCAACTGACCCGGATGGAAAGTTGTAAGGCTGTGCTGCAACGGAGAAAACAACTCTACCTGGTAGCCCAGTATAGCCGCGCCTTGTAATAAAAGAGGCCCAGAAGCCAAATGACGATGATGATAGCAGCTTGATCACCCGCAAAAAGAGCACCTCTAATGACAGCAAAGCCGCTGATCAAAACGAATAGCACGGGGTTGATGGAGTAGGTCTTGTAAGGTCGATAGAGCTCTGGCTCACGGTAGCGCAGAATGATGGCGCCGAGAACCGTGATAAAGAAGAAGGAGTATTCGCCGAGC
Source organism: Fusarium cyanostomum (assembly GCA_014824385.1). Classification (NCBI taxonomy): domain Eukaryota; kingdom Fungi; phylum Ascomycota; class Sordariomycetes; order Hypocreales; family Nectriaceae; genus Fusarium; species Fusarium cyanostomum. Next base: position 19,124 of record JABCKW010000637.1, read on the forward strand.
CCATTCAACGTCAAGAGAGCTCGGAAGTTGCCCAACAGAATGTAGAGAGTTGAAAGGAATGCCGACAGAATGACGGCGTTAATGGGGGCATCTCCTAATTCTTTAGCAGGTTCGCTTGGTGGACGAGTGCCTTCATCTGAGCTGTCTCTCCACCCAATTCGACCGACAATCGTGAAGCAGTTGGGGATCCAGTTCTTCCTTGCTGCGGCGACTGTCATGCGGCTTGCGACGAAAGAGTTGCCCAGCAAAGAACCGGCAACGACAAGGCAGATGAGAATGGCGGTGGCGATGCCGAAGCCTCGACCCAAGAGGCGTGTAATGGCGGTCTAAGCGCAACACTGACTTAGCCACATATTCAACCACGGAACATTAACTTAAAACTTACAACGGCCACACTGTCGGTGGTAGATACAACGTCCCACGGAAGGAGGACGTAATATCCTGCATTAGCGGCGAGGAAACACAGAATAGCCGTTGGAATTGAGGTGTTGATGGCGAGGGGAAGCTGCTTAGCAGGCTTCGACAGCTCTGCAGAGACATAGATAGCCTGCGGAATATGTTAGGAACACGGCATGTCATCTGGTAACATGACGCACCTTGTCCCAGCCCGAGTATGCCCAAAGAGCTGCGTAGAGGGCGGCTGAGTAGTGGCCGAAGATGTCCCACTGGCCCAGCTTCTTCCAGTCCGTCTCACTACCATCTGGGTTGAGAGATTTACGGTAAGCAAACCAAGACTTTGAGAACCAGTCTCGTCCGCCAACGTCTCGGCTAGGATGCGTGGCATGCAGGCCTACCACGGCCAAAGCAGCGACAACCACGACCAAGATGCTGAGAAACTTGAGCACCACAAAGAAGCTGTTGAGACGCGTGCTGGCCTTTGTGCTGATGGAGTTTGCGACGCTCACGGCAACGAGTACCAAGACTGACAGCAGCTTGTGCTCTGTGCTGTCAGCTGCGTCGACAACCCCGGCAGCTGAATAGGCCGTCTCCACAAGGACAATGCTGAGGATGGCGAGCGTTGCGGGCATGACGGCAACGATCCAGGTCCACGCGGCAAGGAAGCCCCAGACGTCACCGTAGATGTGCTGGAGATATGGCTGTACACCGCCTAATAGGTTGTCAGAGAGAGAATTCTTGTTCACTGGGCGGAGAAGCTCCAACCTTCTCCCGGGATGGCCGTGCCGAGTTCGGCGAATGTGGTGGCCCCGGTCCAGGCCAGGATGCCTCCAACGAGCCAGATGACCAACGCGATGCCTGGCGAAGGAACATTGGTGTCGATTTACCCCGGAGACGTGAAAACACCGCTTCCGATGACGATGCTCACGACAATGCCAAACGCCTCAACAGCACCAAGGTTCCGAGTAAACGTTCCTCGCGCTTCGCGTGAGGCCGGCGCGCGTTGGGCATCATTTTCGGATTCGCGCTGCTCGGCGAGGAGAGGCTGCTGGCTTGCAATGTCGTCCACTTGACCTGGGGGCATTTCGACAAGTTAAGTTGCTGGAGATAAATCGTAGTGTTGAGGCCGAGTCATATCCCCCTCTGATATTGCGTGATACATGGCGGCTAATTGTCGGCCAATGGCGTGATTACGGTCGTACCTAGGGATTATGAACGCTTACACTCACATACAGCAAAATCTACTGATATAGAAACAGCTGTTGTCTCAACAAAAATGAGAGCTGCTGAGGCACACAAGGCCTCTTAGATTTATCTTGAATAGATTACGTGATTAATCAAGGATTGTGGTTGCAGGTGGGATTATCCACATTCACAAGTACGAATGGACTCTCCAGCAAAGGGGTCGCAACTAACAGTAAAGCAAAGACTAATGGACTTTGTCTACCATTATGTGGACGGAATTATTACATATACATATGTGTTAGTAATGCTGTGGGGTTTTAGTGCTGAGGTCATTTGCCACTCCACTCCAAGATGCCACCGTACGACATGTAAAATTCGAGTCACGCGATTGCTAATATGGATGAGCCGTTGAGACAAGCTTAATTTTGACCTTATTTCATGTCTCAACAGTCTCATACCCCTTTTGTTCCACTTCCTCGGGAGATGATCGGTTTCGCACATCCTCCCCCCATTCGTTGAAACTAAACCTCCGTGTTTGCTCAATGTTTAGTCAACTGAGGACGGACGACGGCGTCAAGTGCCGACCACTGAAACGGCAACATCTCCCCTTCTTAATTTAAGCCCCCGATTTTCCAAGGCCCTACTGGGAACAGCTTCTTCGTATCATCAGCCCAGGCCTCGCTTCTGGCATTTTTACAGGAATCCCTTGTTCTGAAACGGCGCCCCGAAACTACGCCAAGGAGGTTGAATAGTCCACCAATAGCATGTTAGCACTGTTGCAAACCCCCATCTGCTATTTGATAGGTATTAGACAGCATCGAGCTGTATATAAAGAAGGTCAGAGTCCTGGTAGATAGCAGCTTATCCCAGTCGATTAAGCACCTTGAATTCACTTCCTTCTTCTTGTTTATTTTTACCTTGTCCTCTCCGGCATTCGTTCATTATGGGTCTCTTCAACACCAAGACTGCTGCCCTTGGCCTCCTGGCCATTGGCGCTCACGCCGCTCCTCAGGCTGCCCCGGCGGCAGGCCCAGCTTATACCGCGAACCCCAACATTGGCCCTGGCGGCAGCACATTCAAGGACTCTGCCCACTTCCGCGTCTACGGTGGAAATGGCGAATCGGTAGGCCAGGCGATCCAGATGCTCGAGGGTGCCTACGACTGCTTCGTGGGAACCCTCAAGTGGCGTTCTTCTGGTGTTTCTTTCAACGACGCCAGCGGCGACGGCGCTCGCACCAAGACCAACATCTACTCGGTTGGTGCTTTGAACAACGCTGCTGGCGTGATGCATTCCGACGCCGCCACTGGCATGGCCTACGTCGAGGTTGTCGACGAGAGTCTGGGCGTCGCTGGTGTCACCGTCCACGAGTACGGCCACGGTCTGCACTACCACCAGCGCACCTGGGTTGACCAGGGCAACACTGGAGCCTGGTGGGAGACCCTCGCCAACTGGGTTGCGGATACCTACAAGACCTCGGACATCTGCGCCGAGGCCAGGTCCAAGCACAACCAGCCGACCGCCGAGACCGAGATCGAGCTTCAGAAGGTCCTCGGTGATTCTCACCAGGTCATCGTTGACGGAACCCCCGACAGTGGCAACTACTACCAGGCGTGGCCTTTCCTGACCTACCTCACCAACAACCCGGACAACTTTGCCGGACTCGGCCGGGACACTCTTCGACAGATGATGGTCCAGTACCAGGAGGGCAGCAACGAGACCCCTCTCCACGTTCTCGCCCGCGTCTCCAAGGAGGCTACCGTCGGACAAATCGTCGGACGCTACTGGGCTCGCATGGCCAATGTTGATATCGGCCACCCCTCTGCCCACGAGGTCTTCACCCAGCAGCGGGACCAGATCAACTTCGACAGCGTCGAGTCCGCCGGCAACGGAGCTTACAAGCCCAAGGCCGACCGCGCACCCCGCTACATGGGCGCCAACATCATCCCACTCAAGGTCGAGGGCGGCAAGGTTGACGTCAAGGTCTCCGCCGACGCCGAGTTCGTCGCCACCGTGGTTGTCTACCGAGAGGGCGGCAAGGCGTCCTACGTGACTCTTGCCAACGGTGCTGCCTCCGTCCCCGTCAAGAGCGGTGAGAAGGTCAGCGTTGTTGTTGCCAATGCCCCCGCCAAGCCCATTACATACGACGGCTTCAAGCTGAGCCCTGAGGTTTCCAAGGGTCTGGAGTACACCCTCCAGCTTACTGGTGCTACCGTCTAAAGTGGTGCGCGTGGATTTTGTGCGAGTTTTCCTTCATGTATATAGACATGTTCATATAGTCAGGTACATATAATGAACCAGCATGGTAGACTAAATAGTCTGCCGAATTCATATTGAACTAAAATGTCCTTCTATCAGGAACACAATTTGAACTGTAGTTTCCTTGATCGTGATTTTGACATAAAATTATTACTTTATGCTATACGTATTACTCTGCCTTCATGCCAGAGAATGCATATATAGATACGTAGAGGATGAAAAGAGGATTAAACCCAACGTGCATCTGCGCATATAGAACATGTCTTGCACCAATTATCATCGCTGAGTTGTTTCCCTTAGTGCAGGTTAAAAGGTAGAAGGCGAGGTTGGCGTCTCCCCTTGGACCCGGAGCTGCAATAGACGGGATATTAAAGAAGACTTACACTTCAGCTTCCAAATGAGCGACGAGATCCAGTGGGTCGAAGCTGACAATTCCATCATACATTGCGCATCATCAACCTCAAGAGGGGGTATTTGGGCTAGACAACATCATGAATGACTATGTGTGTGCGCCCCTGATCGACAAGTGGCCAGATCCCAAAACGGTCGAGAACGGGTTCAACGACTACCTGTTAGACATGTTGCCAATGGGCGAAAGGTAGGCTGATGTTATTAATAATGACACGGAGGCTTAAGCTAATTGTTGTCTACAGAGACGAGTATATATTAGATAAGAGGGGTGTGCCCAAGAAGTGCTGGGGAGGAAAGCCAAAGAAGGGCAAAGACAGTGCAGCATGTAGAAGTAACGTCGGGGGTTATACCAGTATATGAACTATAAGTACACGGACTGAAGAAAGCCCAATGGGCCGTATGGTCCCGAGGCAATCGTAGCTCAAGGCCGGCATAAGGATTGTACCCACGACCTATTCGCCAACTTTCTCTTGTAATATCAGAACATTAACGGTCACGACGGCTTATTGCTTGGTCGCATCCCTGCTTCTAGCAACCTTTATCCATGAGATTTGGGCTAGTATAGAAAAGATATTAATAATATTAAACTAATACTGAATGTAACCTTGCATACTGCCAAAGCGCATTACCTCCCGTTCACATTCTTTATGGAGAGACTAGCTCCGACTTTTCGCCTTCCACAGCTAGGACCGCACGCCCTAACTATTCACTCTGGTGGGTTTCCTCCGTGGGAGATAGGGCTGGTTGAGCTTGGCTAGGCCTCCAACACGTGGAGTTGCCAAACGGTGTCTGATAAACTAGTTTTTCCCGGGTAGCTCCATATGTGCTGCCGACATGGACATGGAGGCGTGGTGATGGGAACCGTTTGGCCCTCCTGGTGGGGATTCGGTGCGTGGCTCGGTGGACCGGTTGCGAATGGAGTCGAAGAAGTCGTTGTAGGTTCGCAGAGTCTTGATGTCTGCATCACCTCCCGATTGTGAGTTGGCTTGCTGAGGGTTGGTTTGCTGGGAGCTGGCTTGAGAGGAACCAATTCGCTCGCCATAGAGCCCCGGAGGAGTAAATAGGGTTAGATTGACTACTCTACCAGTGATTGGATTACGTGCTGTCAGGGAACTGTTGACCGTCTTTGGTTGAGCAGACCGGACTGCCTGGGCTGCAATCGCTGCTAGGTCTTCGTTTCCGAACATCACGCTTGGCAGCGTGGAGGGCGGCTGAGCCTGCGACGAGGTGCTTTGAGGGGTTGGCTGTCCAGAACCCTGACTTGCCTCGACTGTTCGTTCCCTGGCCTGTGGAGGCTTCTCAGGTCGGCTTTCAGTGTGTGCCTGGTGAGGTAAAGAGTTCTCTGGGGGAGGCAATGGCTGCGAAGCTGCTTGCTCAGACTCTGGCGGCCCGTTGGTAACGAAGGGGGACTGAACTACCCCGGTCCCCAAATTTTTGGAGAGACGTTCTTGCACTGATCCTCTGATGGCGGATACAGATACGCCACGAGGTCCTGATTCTGCTGAGGGCTTGCTGCGGCCTGTCCCACGGCCGATGTTTCTCCAGATCAGGTCAAAGTCGAAAGACGGACTTTCAACTTCCCTCTTGCTGTCATGGTGGCCAGGGCCATGTTCAAGCTCCTTGCCGTTGTTGCCTTGTTCGCCTTGATTATCCTTGTCCGAGCTGTCGGACAAGCTGCTGAAACCATCGTCGTCGTCGTCGTCGTCATCTCGGGCGGCGTGCTTGCCGGGTTTCGTGGATGCCTTAGCGTTCTCCTGCTCCTCATAGTCACTGTCTTCATCATCCGAGATGAGGATCCAGTCTATAGGAGCAGTCTGTGCCTCGGCATGCGCACGGGAATCTTGTTTCTGGTGTGCAGCCGAGTTCTTGGGCACCTCGGCATCTTTGGCAGGTGGTGTCAGAGTAGTGCGGATGAGGGAGTCTTGAGAGTGAACGAGGATGCGGTCAGCTTATGCTCTAGTAAGACAAGGTCACGGGCTCACCTGAACCGGAGCTACCGAATGTGTCGTCGGGGCTATCGAATTCGTCATCGTCCGCGTTCCGAAGGTACTCGACAACTGAGTCTCTGTGGACGATTCTCGCGTCGCCCGGGTCGTAAAGCTTGAGATCGGTGATGGGAACCCACCCGACTGAGCTCTCCTGGGGAAACGGCAAGCCGTCAAAATACATGACGGGATACTGTCTTAGAGAGACACAAGGACCGCCGTCTTCGAAGCCTGGGGCCCACCCCCTCGGAAGTTGGTCTTGCTTCTTGTTGAAGAGATAGCAAGGGGGAGGGTGATTCAACAAGCCCGTCTCCTGCAGCGAGACTTCGCATCTGGGATGGTCGAATTCCCCCCATGGAAGAATCAGAACTGGGTAGAAGATTCTGGATCTCCGCCAATGAACCACACATATGTCCCCTGGGGCAGGATTGGGAAGGTCTTGAACACTGCGTGTGCTAGGCCCCCCCTGAACTTGACGCTGGTCGGTTCGAGGTACGGTTGATCTGCCCTCTTCAGACTCTCTGCCTGGATGCTGCCGGATCAACCTGCTCGAACCTCTGTTTCCGACAGGCAGGCCAAGTCCTGTCTTGAAGGCTCCGTGGGCTATAGCGTTGTTCTTCTCGGCCAAATCCGCGTTGCAGTTGAGAACCCGAGTACCAAGCACCTCCACTGCCACGGAATGCCCTTTAGACATGTTCCCGTGGACGGCGCTGGCCAGGTGCTTGGCAGCACCGATGATAGGGTTCTTGCGAAAATGCATCTCGTGCTCTTTGCACTCGAAAATGTACCAGCACCCCTCTCTCGGAGGATACTGCACCATGAGGTACTTGATCTCGGCGTTTCCATCTTGGAAGACTTGGCTGAATTCGATGGTCCTTTCTCCGGATGAGGAAGTCTGGGGGTTGTCTTGTCGCGGGCGTTTCTGTGGCTGGTCTCCGTTCACTTCTGCCGTTGCAGGCCGTTTCCTCGGCGTACGGAGGTTGGCTGCTGGAGGATCCGACGGGGCTCGAAGATGGCTTGAGCTCGCAGCTGGTGCCCTCTCAGTTTCCCCGTCTCTCTGTTGGCGAAGTTGTTCGGTCGGAAAATTTGCACCTGCTGAAGGCTGCGGAACATGGTTCTGGGGCGTTTCTGGTCTCTCGTTGGTTGGTTGGATTGTCTTCTGCGATACTGGATTTGCCTGTGATGCTGTATTCGTTCCTGGTACTGAAGTCTTCTCTTGAGCTGGATTCGACCCTGAGGCTGAACCCCTCTCTAAATTTGTGTTCACCTCTGGTGCTGAAACCTTGTCTGGAGCAGCGTTCGTCCTCGGCGCTGGAGTCAACTCCAGCTGCTCCAGCAAGGATCTCTCCCTCAGATGCGTCAACTGGTTTGCAAATGAACCTGTGTTCACCTCGGGTGCTGGATTTATCTCCGGAGCTAGATTCGTCTCTGAAGCGGCGTTTCTCTCCAGAGCTGGATGTGTCTCTGGGGCCGAACCCTTCTCTGTAGGTGCGTTCGTGTCTGGGGCTAGATTTGACCCTGAAGCGACGTTTTCTTGCGGGACTGGATGTGTTTCTGGGTCCGAACCCTTCTCTGAACCTGTGTTCGTCCGCCGTGCTGGATTTGACTCTGAAGGGACGGTATTTTGCGGAACTGGATGTGTCTCTGGTGCTGGATCCGACTCTAAGGCAGGGTTTCTTTCCGGAACTAGCTGCGCTTCCTGGGCAGAGCTCTTCCCTGCGGTTGGGTTCGTCTGCGGTGTTAGGTTTGACCCTGCATAGGCGTTTCTGACTGCAGTTAGGTGTGACACTAGGGCTGAGGTCTTCTCTGCAGCCATGCTCGTCTGTGGTGCTAGGTTTGACTCTGTAATGGCGTTTCTGACCGCATCTAGATGTGACACTAGGGCTAAGGTCTTCTCCGGGGCTAACCTCGACTCTGAAGCGACATTCATTTCCCGAGCTGGATTCAACAAAATGGCTCTCCTTTCCGGAGCTGAATGTGTCTCTGATACTGGAGCTGACCTTGACACTGTGTTCGCCTCTAGAGCTTGATGCCTCTCTGAAGCGGTGTTCCTTGCCGGAGCTGGATCTGACTCTGAATATGCGTTTCTTTCCGGAGCTGGATGCGTTTCTGGGGCTGGATTTGTCGGCGGTGGTAGATTCGACTCTGAAGCGGCATTCTTCTCTGGAGCTGGAATGTTATCTGGTGCTGGATTCATCCCCGATACCAGACCCGTCTCTGGTGCTGAGTTCGTCTCTCGGGGTTGGGCCTCTGGTGTTGGCTCGCGGAGAGAGATATCCGGCCTGTCCCGTAGGAAACGCCGGAAACGCTCTATCATCCACTCATCAAAGAATGAGTCCCCAGATATGTCGACCAAGCCACGGACAAAGTTCCTGTGCGCTACGTCCAGCCTTTGTGAGAAGGCCTCCTCCAGGTCCTTGGCACATGTCGCGTACTGCTGTTCGAGCTCTCTCATCTCGCCTCCATACCGCAAGAGTCGTTCCGATCGGCCTTGGTAGTTGCTTTGGTCATTTCGAGATGTGCTCTGCATGCACTGTCGGAGCTCCTGGTCAAACCGGTCCCGGATGGACTGGCAGTTGCGCTGGAATACCTCATGCGGTGGCCTGATGTCCCTGACCTCGTTCATCCATGTTGTCTTGAGGCTCCACCTGGCGAGAACTCCAGCCGTGGCCTCGTCAGCCACGGTGCCTGGTTCGTTCATTGTGATAACGTCTTGTCTGACCAAGTCGGTCTTGAACTGCAGTTAGGTGGCCATACGGAACGGAACGACGGACAACCCCACTTTTGCACTCACTGAGATGGAATCTGCTGATGCCCACGAAACAAGCGTCTCACCCAAGAAAGGCCTGGTGACTGATGGAGACTGGCTCTTACAGCATCTTCAGGCTATAAAGCACAGCATGATAGTTGGGAGTCGCAGAGTCAGAGTCAGGGCAAAGGGGCTGGGTGGTCGCCCCTCGCGTGCGTGTTTTTGGGCGCGCCAGCTTGACTTTTCTCTTCATCCAATGAGCTTTGGGAAGACCAGGGTGTGAGCACAGCCTTGTTACAGTGGTTGCGTGTTGGTTGTGTGTAACTTGATCAGCCAGCCAACCACCAATCATAGCCTCTAGCTGACCATCAGGCACTGATTGTGGCTTGCATACGGAGTCCTGATGCTCCGGTTGTTGTCTCTTTTCTCGTCTTTTTGCTTTTGGGCAAATCCGCTGGCTTGACTCACCGCCAAGCATCAAATCTTGAGACACTTGGCGCATGTCTTGGACACGAGCTGTAATAAAAAGTTTGGGCATGGAGCACGTTATAGCGAGGTATGCTGTTGGGGTGAGAAAGACTTAACCGAGCTGCATTATCGCCCTCTCCAGCCCAATAGAGATGCTGATATGTTCGGGTACATGCAGAGATCAGAGCCTCGCTTACAAGCAATACGACTTGGGTGAGGTGGGTGACACTGAGGTCTCGTCTCCCCGCCCGATCATCGGCTGCGATGTTTCTCTGCAGCCTGATTATTTTTGCAATCGCCACTCCAACCTGAATTTGATCTCCATATCGTTCCCGAGCCTCTTCATCCTACATAGATAACTATAATGGACGAGTTTCTTTTTCAAAAACACCTGGCTCAGTGCGAAGTCAGTGAGGAAGCACAGTCTTACATGGAATTGCTCTACTACTCGGTATGTGGCTCGACCTCTGATATCGGCTCGAATCCCTTAAACCCACATATGTTTTCCCCTGCTAAACCCGTGTAGAATCCGGACCTGGACTCGTGTAGTCGGCATTCGCTGAGTTCCGCTGATGACTTTGACAACTTTCTACTTCGCAAGGTCTGCTGTCTCCTTTCAATATTCCGACCAAGGAGCTTCCGGTTTATATCCTCCTAGGGGGTATTTTCGTCCGGGACGCTAAAAGACAACGTGGTGCCGACCGGTGGTTTTCGACTTTTGTTCGTCTTTATGCCTCTTGCCATGACCACAGCTACTAACGTCAACTTGCCATGAAGATTGCAACTGGACCTACGGGATCATCAGGCTTTCTCACCTGGAAAAATATCTCTTACCCACCAGCAATATGAGTCTCTTGTGCGAGAGATGCAACTACCGCGTCGAGCAATCCAGACCTCCAGCGTGGTTGGACCCTTCTTTTGGTGGATACTCAACGAACATTCGACGGATAAAACGTTTCGTAGGTTTAATCCTCTCTCTGCTTTACTGCTAAAGTATCGTTCTTTCCTCACATATATCTTGAGGTCACGCTGGGCTCTTTCATTACTTCTATGCTAATCATCTCGATAGAAATCATCTTCCGGAAATCTGACGTTGAAGGGAAGGGCACATCGAGGGGCTGGGAACTGATGTTGTCGTACTCTTTCCAAACCAAGATAACCTCAGGCTACATCAAGGGTATGGAAGATGACGCTGCCACCATCAACACAATCCTCGAGGAACTGCCCCCATGCGCTAGTCCCGTTTCCCATCCTCTATTGCTGCCACTCATGATTCTCGCTTATCAAATATCTCCGGAAAACGACAAGAAACAGCGGAAGGCCCGAGACATAGTACGCAAAATAGAACAAGCTCTGAGCAAGCGCTATCAGGTGGACCCTGCCCCCGGGTTTTCCACCGAGGACCACATTGACCTTTATAAAATCAGTCAAGAGTTGGCTGACTGCCAGTGCAAGGTGCTATGGAAGCGTCCTCAGGCTTGGAAGAATGTCGTCACAAGAATGACGAATGCTACCGCCTGCTTTTGGGACACACTCTCTGAAGAGGATAGGTCTCCAAGATTGCGAGAAGTCAGCTCTGGCATTCTCGAGCAGCTAGAGTTCTACATGATCAAGCTAGAGAACCTTGAGCATTATGCACATGTCAGTTCAGAAAGACTCAGCCTGCAGCGCCACGTTGTAAGTTCACTCAACTTCTACCATCTTGGGTCGGCATCGCCCCTTCGATTATTCCTAATCTCAAGAATCGTGCAGTTGGATAGTATTGTCTATAATGTCGAGTCCAAGTCGAATTTCCATATTGCCGTACAACAAAGCCGACTGGCCCGTATTGGCCAGAGAGAGAGTGCTGCAATCATGATAGTTACTCTGCTCGGGTCGATCTTCCTGCCGGGGACATTCGTGTCGTCCATGTTTAGCATGCCGTTCTTTAATTTTGAATCTGGTAAGTAAAATGCATTGACAATGCTCTCTCCTCTGATGTTGTTCTATCGAGCTCATTTTCTAAGACATGAACGGTTCTGTTTCATCCCGATTGTGGATCTACTTTGCCATTATCATCCCACTCACGGCGGTAGTCATTGGTATTTGGTGGGTGCTGGTACGGAGGTCTGATAGGAGGAATACACAAGAAGAGACGGAAACTGCAGACCTGGCGAAGAAGATTGAGTTTCGAGCACTGAAGGAATTGAGGAGGATGACGGGATTAAATGTTCAGCTGGGGAACCCAGTCTAAGGCTGGAGAAGCTCCCGATTCATTCATGACTTTAGCCCTATCTAACCTTATCAAAGTGATCTTGGAGATGATTATCACAACAGTTGACATTTGAAGTTGTCGCGGGGGAATCCCAGCCATTTTTGCTACTGGGTGGTACACTTTAAGTTGTGCAGTTCTATCAACAAGGAAGGAATTCATACCATGCAATGTAACCATGTAATTATATTGGAGCATGATCCACAGCTCATTCACTCTGCATTCTGATGTGACTTAAGTTATGCACCCTTGTTGTTGACAGGGATGTTGTGGAACCTCGGCATGCTTTTTGCTTTTCCCCTCATTCCGTCGCCGTCTTCTCCTCGGATCTATTTATTTTTAGCCTTACTGCCATTCTTGCATGAATCTATTCTAGGAAACACGGCATATTTAACAATGTCCTCACGCCTGTCTTGGTCTGAGGCGAGTGCCCAGTTGCCGCGTGCTGCAAGGACTGAAGGCATCGAGACTCAGGCAGATGGTGGCGCCATCGAAGTTGTAAGACCGCCCCATGCTCAAAATGCCCTCACTACAGCTCATTCCTGCTCACTGTCACCATATCACTTACACAGGACAACAAGTCTAATTCGTCTTACTCCCTGTTGTAAACCGAGCCTGGGGAAGCATTGGAACAGAATATTTAGTTACTGAGACACCACAGGGCCCGCACTACCGATACCGAGAGTCTGAAATCTTCCATCTCGAACTACAAGTGGGAGAATGGGCGACGTTACCACGCTTATCAGGATGGATCTTATTGGTGAGCATTCTCGCGGCCTTGGGAATTTGTCAGTGTCACAATTAGTGCTGAAGTTACACTATCTAGGGCCCCGAATGATGATCGTCAGCAAGATGCTGAAGACCTCATGTGGGTTTTCCCACGGGCTTTCTTCAGAACAAACTAACTGGCAAAAACTAGGCATGAGATGTATCGAATTATTCTGAGTGATGAACTCTATTCCGCACCTATTGGGGACAACCCACAAGTAAGCTGCCCGCCCCTGCATACAACTTGTCCTTTGCTTACCAGAAACCTAGTCCGTACTGGATGTGGGCTGCGGTACTGGCATCTGGGCCATGTGAGCCCCCTCAAAGACCAGTATTCGCCCCCAAAGCCTGACAGTTGTAGTGAATTTGCAGATACGCATCCATCTGCGGAGGTTCTCGGCGTCGATCTCTCGCCCATCCAGCCAGGATTTGTTCCACCAAACTGCAGATTTGAAGTCGATGATTTCAACCAGGAATGGACCTATCCTGAGAACAAATTCGATTTCGTCCATCTCCGTGGCCTCACTGGCTGCATCCCTGACTGGACCGAGTTCTATGAAAAGGCCATATGGTTCGTTAGGGTTTTTAATCTATATGATACTCATTTCTGAATTCAATAGCTATATCAAACCTGGCGGTTGGGTGGAACACGTTGAACTCTGGGGCATCGCCAAGTCTGATGACGGCACCCTCAAGGACGACTCCCCCCTCAACACATGGGTCGAAATTTTCACGCAGCTCGGCGAAATAACGGGCAAGCCCTTTTTCTGGGACCATAAAGCAGCCGAGTCAGTCAGGGAAGGTGGCTTTATCAACGTCACTGAGCGCAGGCTGAAGGTTCCTATCGGGACATGGCCCAAGGACAAGCAACTCAAGCACTGGGGCGCATGGAACCGCCAGTTTCTGCTGCAGGGTCTCGAGGGCTTCTCTATCCGTGGCCTGACCGACATGCTGGGAGTAGGTGTCCATCCCGCACCGTGGAACAGCCGCGGTTGGGTGTTGGTTGGTGGCTGACAATGTACAGTGGAAGTACGAAAAGGCGCAGCTCTATCTTGCTGCCATGCGCAAGGAGTTGAACAACCCGGAGCTTCACGCCTATGTTGATATGCAAGTGCTACATGGTCACTCTTTTGATTGGGTAGAGTCACTAACGGGAGACTCGACCAGGACCATCGTGTATGGCCAGAAGCCAGAGGCCAAAAGTGAGGCGGCCTGTTGAGAAGGAAAGACAATGGGAAGGGGTTTTGAGTAATGGCAGTATAGGTGGTCCCCTGAGCTACGGGTAATGATGGATCTTCTTTCCTAGCTGATGGACTGAGGGAGGCAATCGGCGGATGATGGAGTTTCTCGACGACTTAATTCAGGGTTCTGGACTCTAAAGCTACAGCATATAGACCTCATGATCTCGTACAAATCTGCCTTTAAAGCCCTTCTCTGCCGTCTTCTTCGGAGCAATGCCGATGATACGGTACCGGAACTGCAGTGAGAAGGCGTCCAGTGGCCGGCCCGGTCTCCGATTTTCCCGTGCCCCAATGTGGGGCCGAAGAGTGTGGGGCCGAAGGGCGCAACATGTGGCCACTTGGAGGTGAGCGGAGAAAAAGCCGCCAACTTCCGCCACCTCCGCAGAGATTTTGGTACCATTATCTGACCCTGTCAACGAGCCATGGATTCTGCGAAGCGGAAACGAGCCGCCAAAGCTTGTAATTACTGCAGGAAGAGGTGCGTGCAGCTGAGCGGATAGGCGGCGTGGTGGGCCAGTCGCCTGGAGACTACGGTCCCCTCTATTCTTTGCAGCGTCACCTTGCCGCCTTTTGTTGTGGCTTTCGATGTTGGTTTTGCTAACAGCTCGTTAGGAAACGGAAATGTGATGGGAAGCAGCCGGTCTGTTCGCTGTGCGAGGAGGCAAACAACTCTGAATGTGAGTATCGAGATGAAAGCATCGAAAGCAACAAGTACGTCGTCCGCTCCTGTAGACATATGAACTTGGTCCTCTAATTAGGTTTCATATACTGTTGTTAGCTTGTTACTAACATAAACTGGGTAGACGCCCCGCCATCCCAGTCGACCGAGTCGACGAAATCTTCGACAGATTGGAGACATTGGAGTCCTCCTTTCGCAATGCACTAGCCACACGAAGAGACAGAAGTTCCATTTCTACTCCCCACCCCGGGTCAAGACATGGGGAACCAATGAGTCCTGAAAACGAGGTACTGGGAGCACCCTCTGTTCCCTCAACGGCCGACATTCCCGGGACTCAAGCCTCGCTATCCTACTTCGCCAACAACAATGTCTTCAACACCACCATGGACATACCGCTGTCTCATTCATCAACCACCGGAAACCTCCTTCGCTCCGCTCCGGCCAAGGCGTTGTTGGGTCACTATCCCCCCGACTTGTTCCTTCATATTGAACTTCGACGGCCTATCCCAGACGGCCTACAGCTCAACGCCGCGCCAGCCAGCCAGATAGAACTGCCGCGGCTTGTACCTGACGAGACAGATATCCTAGTCCGGAACTTCTTCCTACTGGTGCACCGATTCCATCCCATTCTGGACCAGCGCGGATTTCATGAACTTTACAATCACATCCTCATTGACGGCCTGCGCCCCAACCTTGCCTCGGCACTGGTTCTAGTTGTTCTCGCCCTCGGGTCGGTTTCAGCTGAGACGCCTAACCTGAGAGAGCCTGCTTGGCATCCTGGTGTACGATACTTCACACCTGCAGTTCGACTTCTTCTGGGCGAGTCGCTACGCTCGTTCGGCGGAAACCCCATCCTGCCACAAGCGCTGTACTTGGCGGCGTTGTACTACAGTTACTTGTCCAGGCCGTTGCTCGCCTGGCGGCTGGTTCATATGGCCTCTACAGACGTGCAGCATTACTGGATTCGGTGAGGCTCAACCATTCACCGTGCATGAGCCAAAACTAAGTCACGGAATTAGATCCGAAAAGTTATTACGAGACGGCCAGGGCGGCTCACAGGATCAGTCAATCCTACGGGTCTTCTGGGCAATTCTCGTTCTCGAATGGTGACGAGCTTTCAAGGAGGCCACTCGTGCTATTTGCTGATCATTTATAGCGATATCCTTGCCGAACATCACCTTCCACGGAGCGGGATCGAAAAGATTGTGGACAAGTTGCCGTACCCCTGGTCAGACGGCCCCTCCGAGCCTTACATGCATCGCTGGCTCGCTGATCTTTCGTCACGCCGCCTACTAAACCGGATTCACTATGTACTCTACGCCGAGGCCGAGCCGGGAACAGGGGGCGATGGTGCTGCTGAGCACGCTGCAGATGATAGCCAGGCAAACCTCCCCAGTCTCTCGCACGAGCTGAACCGCCAGCTCGGCGCCTGGTATCACTTACTCCCCCACAGTATCCGGCCGAATTTGGAGAGCTCCCCTTTAGGCATCGACGATACCATGGTGACCATACGCTATCATACGACAGGGGACATTATCTATCGGCCATTTCTGTACCAAGCTTGCGGGACAGCCCCCGACGCTCCCCCCAGCGCGGCCGTTCTCGAGAATGCACAGCAATGTCTATTTCATTGCCGCAGATACTTGAACGCCGTGGAACATGCTGTCTACGAGCCTACAGCGTCTCTGGAAAATCTGTTACACGGGTACGGACCAGTCAGTTGAAGGAGGCATGGGTGCTAACGGCTGGCTTTAGGACCATGGCAGTCGTCTTGCTGCTATCATTCGCTGCTTTCTCGAAACTCGAGCCGTTGAGAGTGCCGGATCTTGATAAGCTGCAAGATAAGGGAATACGGATCTGCGAGAGATGGGCGTTTCCTGGATCGAGTATCGAGCAGATGGTTGTCATTCTGCGCGCCCTGCGAGCCAAATGCATTGACACGGGGTGATTGACGGTTACGGAAGGGCGCAGAAGTGACAGCTGATTCATGGGTCAAGGCATTGATTGCTAGAGAGAGTTTTAGACTCTGCATTGCGGCCTAGACAGGCAAACCTTGAATCATTCATTGCCTGTCATTGGATGTTGTCAATTCTCAACGACGTTGCAAGCGGATGGCGGCCACGTTCTGCCCACATTAGGGCGCACGCTAAATTGCGCCTTTGCGTCTTCAACCGGCAAAGCCAAGGCCCTGATTGGAATTGGGTTCCTGAATGAAAATGGCAATCATTCCATTGGGCACTGCCCGATTAATAGGGGTTAGTGTTTCGTGGTTGACTAACAAGATGTTCTCAAATAAAGTTATGCCATCGTGTTTCAAGGACCCCCAGCGCTGTCACTCACATGGATCTAATACAGCCACTACTACTATACAAAGTACATCAATTGATCTGCCGTCACAATAGATTAGACTTTGTTGTTGCGTCATAGTTTGCTGCCCGTTATGGTTGCAGTACAGTGGAGATAGCAGCACCCCAGAGTGACTCATTAAAACCCCCTTTGCTTCCTTTTTATTCGTAACTGAGCGGCTATAGAGACCTACAGTAGATGACTCAAAGGTTCTGCCCATCTCAGGAGAGCTTCCAGACGCAAGATTCACCAGCTGCCTCTTGAAGCTTGCGAGATCGCCTCAGCTAATCTTCATCCCCCAACAAAACACATCTCGTCCTACACCACGCACGCAGCCTCGGAGCTAGAGTCTGTTCATCGATCAAAACCAATGGCGGTAATCGAATCTCATCCAGTCGTAGCAGCTACCAACAAGTCGGTGGCCATCCGCTTTGCAACCATCGCGGATGCCGGTTGCATCGCAGAGCTGGGTGCACACGTCTTCGCAGTCACATTCGGCCACTCGGTCGAAGCGCATGAGCTGGAAGCGTTCCTCAAAGAGTCGTACACGGAACCAGCAGTTGCAAAGGATATACACGACGGCAACAGAGATGTCATCGTCGCGGCCGACAGAGATGATAGTATTCTGGGCTTCGCGTACCTGACACGGGGCAGCAGCGAGCCTTGCATCGACAAAGTCGAAAAGACGGTTGAACTTCAGCGCATCTATGTCCACCCTTCGGCGCACGGCAACGGAGTCGGACGAGCCCTGGCAACGGCGGTTGAGAATATGGCTCGGGAACAAGGATTCAAGAACATGTGGCTTGGCGTCTGGGAGGAGAACAAGAGAGCCATCAAGGCTTACGAGAAATGGGGTTATACGCAGGTCGGCGACCATGACTTTGTTGTCGGGACGGTGGTGCAGACAGACAATATCATGTTGAAGGCTTTGTGAGGCTGGCGATGGACTAGAGATTAGGTAGACGAGGAGTTCTGTTTGCTTGGGGACCAAAAGCATAGTAGACTAGTTTCTCGACTCCCATTGACCGACGTCGTTGGCTTCTCGCCGTCCTGAAGCGTCGAGATCAAGGCCTAACACAACTACAAACCCCCGTGTGACCAATTCTTCGCCGTACATTCGTTCCAGACTTGTGCGTATAATGACCGGGCCATCTGTTTCCTTGTGATGCCATAATTGGCGGCGGTCCGCCGGTTCCGCCGCACCTTTATTATTTAGCATGGCCTGCCACCCCAGGTCTCTTGGTTATTCCCTTTTGAGCTCTCTTGCATTGCTTTCACAAGATTGGTCTTTTCTGTCGCACTTGCAATCATGTAAATCCGAGCTGGCCATGCAGAGACAGATCTCCGCGTTCTCCGTCGTCTCATCCACGAGAACCCGCTTGGAATGCTCACCACTGGCATCAAATCCCCAACATACCCATTCCTCCAAAGCAGCCACATTCCCTTCATCCTCGACATCCAAGAGGAGTCTAGCGAAACAGAGCTCGGGCGGTTACGGGGGCATCTCGCGCGACAAAACCCATAGAGCAAGGCCATGATGGAACATTGTACATCGGACCCCGCCTCCAACAACTTCCTTGAAGACGAAGTCCTTGTCGTTTTCACCAGACCGACCCACCATTACGTTGCACCCACGTTTTACACGGAGACTAAGCCTGCTGCCGGTAAAGTGGTACCTACTTGGAACTACGCCGCCGCGCAAGTACATGGAAAAGCGCGGATCTACTTCGAAAATATTACTGAAACGTTGATGTTTCTTGGCAATGCGATTACCGACTTGACTTTTTAAAATGAGACGGTAACCATGGGGTACACTGGCGGAGGTAGACCCTCACAGTGGAAGGTCACAGACGCGCCCGAGAACTACGATGAGCTCTTGAAGCGTAACATTATTGGCATCGAGATCGAGATTAGCAAGTTGGAGGGCAAGTTCAAGATGAGCCTGGAGTTGAGCAAGGGTGATAGGGAGGAAGGTATTAAAGGCTTTGAGGATCTGCAATCAGAGACGGGGAGTGATATTTCTCAGCTCGTCAAAGGCCGCGGCGAGTTGAAAGATGGACAAAAATGAAATTTGGTTGAGAGTGGAACGTCGATGGTCAATCTTCCAGTCCAAGAGTGCTGTAGACCTGGTTGATCTATACTGTCAGGAACCTATGTAATCCAGGGCATGTCTCACAACTTGGAGCCAGAATGAACTTCAAAAGGTACCAATAAAGTTGCAAATGTCTCTGAGGCGCAACACTGATTGTGTATATGATCATGTATGTTCGGATTTTGAAGACAATCTGCATTCGTTTGAGTATGGCCAATGTTGGCTATTTTCCTATATCGGATTTATCTCTGCTGATATGTTATCACTGTCTATATTTTCTCTTGAGAATGTTCCAGTGTGTAGGTTTCAGTGAGAACGCAATGTGATGCTTCAATATTGGTGACAAGAGTTCGGAGAGCATCACGTGATGAGAAAAACTCAGCCCACTTCATTCTCGTCGTGCGACTCATAGGATAAATCACTCCTTGATTCAGGCTGGGTTTACAGAACAACCTGTATCTTTGACCAAGGTACGATGTACTCCCTTACATAGTCGATGCACCATGGAAGAGCTTCCAATCCAGCCATCGGGCGTCTTTATGCAGAGAGACTTCATCACGCCTGAACACGAATCCAGGCTTCTCCATATCTTCCAGCATGAGCTCGACTGGCCGGAACGCCCAGGGCGCCTCTCACTACATTACGGATACGCATTCAGCTACAAGACGTTTGGAATCGATGAGGAGACCCCGTTCACCCCGTTTCCCGACTGGCTCGTTCCTCTACTACCCACAACTGAAGGTCGCCCGCCTGACCAGGTCTGTCTTCAGCATTATGCACCCGGTACCGGAATCCCGCCTCACGTCGACACTCACGGGCCCTTTGACCAACTATACGCACTTTCACTGGGTTCTCCGCTGTTCATGCAGTTTGCAAACAAGGAGACGGGGGACAAGGTTGACGTGGACTTGCTGCCGAGAAGCATGATGCAGATGAGCGGAGATTCGAGACTGCATTGGACGCATGGGATCAAATCTCGCAAGACGGATACACTTCCAGATGGGACTGTAAGGTTGAGAAAGGATCGATGGAGTCTCACTTATCGGTGGCTGCGTGAGGGTGGCGAGTGTGAATGCGGTAATGAGAAACTCTGCGATACGGCACAGAGGCGGAAGGGCGTGGAGAGGGAATATCGATGGAAACAATATGAGGAGGAAGTGAAAAAGAGTGACTCAGTACAGACATGAGATGCTGTGTTTATGACTCGGGCGTTTATGGCAAAGCATGCCCCTTTAACGATCCCTTAGGATTTGAAGATCAGGCCTATTGGCGCACTGTTGGTTCTTCACTTGCAGGCCAAGTGTATGGAGAATCAGAGAGAATTATAGCGATCATGCCCGAGGAGATGTCACGCTGCAAGAGGCAGCAAAGTGGTTGATTTATTCACTTCCCGCTCCTGTACCTGTCCCAAAGGATACTACTGAGATGGCCGAGTCAGAGTCAGTTGCCGTTGAAACCAGGTGCACACCATCCACCATCCTCACACATCTCCTCATAGTAATCAGCTAATGATCGGCTGTCAGACTCGGGTCACATGCAGAAAAGCACACACCTGGACTTCTCCCGTGGTATCGCATACCGGGGTCGTGCTTCAGCAAGTCCCCAATATAACGATACCAGTTGCTTTTAGAGGCGCTGCGCACATCGATACCGTTCTTTCACTCACATCAACAAAATTCATCGACAGTGACCGAAACACACGAATCGAAATTAAAGCCCACGATGGAACAGACTCGTCTTGAAGAGGCCCGTCAAAGCGCAAATTCATACATTCTGAGCACAATCAACGCCAAACTCAAGGCCGAGCCAAACATGGATCTTTCGGAACTTCTAACACAACTAAACTCGAACTATCCTCAGTTGGTCAACACCCTCGTACAAGTAGCTAGTAAAAAGGATGCGGGCGACACTGAGAAGACGGCTGGCTCGGTCTCACAGGAATCCAAAATCATCTCAGCAGACGACTCTATCGAGATCATTCAACCTCTTACTCGCCAGGTTCTCGAGTCTGTATGCGGCGGAGATGCTTTCCCCGACTACGAGCCGTCTTTCAACCATATTCCAGAAGAGTTCCTATCAGCCCTCAACCGACAGATCAACGTCTCCAAAGTCCTACATGAGCTCCACGGCGCACGTGTCGTGGACCTCGGGTCCTCTGTCGCCCTCAAGTACGGCCCGTTCATGGACTCGGACCATATCTTCAATCTGCAGTACCTTCGCTCCAGGTCTCTAGATGTCCCGAGTCCGGAACCTCTCGGTGCCTTTTGCAGCGGGCGTTCGACATACTTCTTCATGTCTCGGGCGCCAGGTGTCACTCTTGAAAGTGTCTGGCCTGAACTCACACACTCTCACAAAGCATCAGTCCAGAAACAGCTCAACGAGATCTTGCAAAGGCTTCGGGCGGCGGAACCGGAGGCAAAGGACCAATTCAGGCTGGGAAGCTTCACAACAGGTCTTTGCAAAGACACCAGGCGAAAACAGCGCGTGTGCGACATGATTCAAACAGAGGCGCAGTTTAATGAATTTCTCACTCGGGCGCCTGATAGAACCATAACACCATGGATCACGATGATTCACTCGTCCATGCGCGAGGATCATCGCATTGTCATGACTCACGGAGATTTGCACCCTCGAAACATCATGGTTACCTGGGAAAGTAATCCGACAGACGGTGGCTTGGCAGTGGAGAAGGAAGTGCTGGTGACTACTATTCTTGACTGGGAGATGGCCGGCTGGTATCCAGAGTATTGGGAATTTGTCAAGGCACTCAACACGCCTAATCCTCGGGGACCGACGGGTGACTGGAAGAATTTCCTACCGACTGAGGCTATCGGACACTGCCTAGTCGAATACTCGATTGACTGTCTCGTTGATCGGTGGCTTGGGTAATATTGGCCGCTTGAAAGACAAATCTGGGCCAGAAATTCCCCGTCATCGACCGTCTCCTCGGGTACCTTGAGCCAGTGACCTTCCTCCTCGGCCCCCCGTGTTCTCTTTTCGTGATAAGGGACTCTTGCTCTGAGCCTCTTATTGTCGTCACATAGCATGCTGAGGAGTTGGCCTCGCTTCATGTCTCAACTCCTTGATTACTGACGCAGCATCTTCGACTCATTGATTCAGAAGAAATAGCCTTGGAGATGGCATCGACATTATTCGGCAAATGCAAGCAGCAACGCATTATCGTTATACACCGTAGTGCTGGTATTTTAATGGATTTCACAGACTTACACAACAGCCAAGACACAACGGGCGTGAAGCAGCACCGTGCTTTCTGAAGACTTGCGGTCGACAATTTCAGGGGCGGTGTTTCTCATAGACAGGTACCAGATAATCTCTCCGATGTCTTGCTGGTATTGGGTCTTTCATCTTCTCAAACGCGGATGCTTCTCGGTTCTTTAGTATTATCGCTACTGGATTGCTTGATTTGGACGGTTGAGCTGTTGGTCGCCAAGCTCTCTGACTGCATTCCAACTAGTTATGGGTTTCCCTAGGAAGTCAATGTGTTCATTCGACATTTTGATCCATTCGTTCAAGGATCACTGGTAATTACTAGGCATCACAACAACTGTAAGCTAACCACGGGTTGAGTACATCGCTCTGATAAACAACATCTGCCACCATAAGGACAGTATTCAAGGAGCTATACAATAATCCTTTACCGGAATCATGTAGACTTTAGTGGCTCTATTAGATTCTATATAGCTACAGGCAAGATTATAGAAGAATCCCGGGACCACAAATTATTAAGGCTTAGCAGAGAACCAAATCTCCAGGTCAACAGCCCAATCAACAACACCACCAAAGTTCAAGCTCTGCACCCAAGCCGTCCGCTTCGTCTTCGTGGCTTCGGTCATGTAGGCAACCCAGTCAGTCATTCCCTTGCCCTTCGTTCCAAAGGTCATGATATCCGAGTCTGAAGCTGCATCGAACCAGGTCTTGGCGGTGAAGTCCTTCTTACCCTTGCTGGCATCGTAGGCGATCAGGCGGATCTCGGCGTTGGAAAGGTAGCCAGCGCTAGTGGTGCATGCACCAGGCTCAGCCTCGGAAACCGAGAAGCTGCCGGTGAAGAGGCACTGGGGTCCAGTGCACTTGGGGTCCTTCATCTTGAAGCTTCGGCCGTAGCTCGAGATGCCCACGACGACCTTGGCAGGGTCGACTCCGGCCCTGGTGATCATGGCCAAGGAATCGTACGTTTCGGTCTTGTTGACGTGGGATCGCAGGCAGTTGCCATTGGGGCAGCCAGGGCTGATAAACTGGTTTCCATAGTCTAGCAGTTTCGGTCAGTATATGCCAGCGAGCAAGATGAGAAGAACAACTTACCCCATTGTCCGTGCAAATCGTAGGTCATGTAGACCATGTAGTCGACAAGAGGGGCGATCTGGGCAACAGGGAAAGGCTTGAGATACCAGAACGCCGCTGGAAGGGCAATGGACATGGACTTTCCGCTGGTGCCGATCTTCTTCCTCATCAGCTTCAAGAACTCGAGGTAGTTGGTGGAGTCGGTGTTTGAGCCAGCAGAGCCTGCGGAGCCGGGATACTCCCAGTCAAAGTCGACACCATCGAGCTTGTGGTTGACGAGGACCGTCATGACGTTGGTAGCAAACCTCTCGCGGTTAGCGGGCTTGATGGCATCACGGTATATCTGGAAGGTGGAGGAATCAGTCGAGCCGGCCCATCCTCCGAAAGAAATGACCTTCTTGAAAGAGCCCTTGACTTCCTTAAACTTGAGGAACTGCTCCCGGACATCAGGTTGCAGAAGGACAGAGAAGGTGGGTGTCAGACCAGCGAACGCAAAGTGCATGTGCGTATATGGAGTCTTGAGCTGCGTAAGGTTTCCAACGTCCATGTTCAAGCACGGACGACCAAGGTTGTATCCCTGGAAGTAACCGACGTTCAAGAACTTGGCCGGCTTCTTTGTGTTTCCGGTGATCTTGTTGCCACAGTTGGAAATACAGCCAGCCGTGTTGGGCTGGGAGCTACCGGGCGCGCCGCCCTTGGCGGTCGTGTTGGTGCAGAACTCGGATGTGATGCCGCAGAAGCCATAGCCGGAGCAGCAGGCTTTGAGAGGGCAAGGGTTCATGCCAGCCAGATCCCAGCCAGTGTTGGCACTCGTGGGCTTCGTGGATCCAGGCTTCTGAGGACCACAGGCGGCGCCCGCGATGGCGTTCGGCATGGGGTTCTTCCCCGTGCTGAGGCAGATAACCTGACCGAGTTGAAGACGGTCGCAACCAGCGAATCCCCAGGTGTTCTTGTTGACGTCCTCAATGAGCTTTTGGGTGATGCCAAAGTTCTGGGACAGCGACCAGCAGCCATCGCCCGACTTGATCGCGTAGGTGAAGCAAGTCCCATCCTTGGAAGGCTTGGGCGTCTTGTCGGGAAGCGTGCCGGCACTGCAGCAAACCCATTGCTTGGGAACAAGGGTCGAGCAGAGGTTCTTCTTGTTGTTGAACTTGTTGAAGTCGGCAGAGGAGATCTTGCATCGGCTGGCCAGAGTGGCGCAGTTGTTGCCGGACTCGACTTGGATGGCCCTGCAGTCAGCTCGGGGAGCGAGGTAGTTGTCGACGCCGAAGAGTCGGGATCGCAACTGAATGCTTCGGGCTTGAACTTTGCCGGCAGAGTAGATTCCGAGATTGACGCTTTCCTTGGTTGCTTGAGGGATGTCGTTGCATTTGCCGTTCGACCAGGCCTTGACGGCTGCTTGGACATCCTCGAGGCCCTCCACTGCGTCGGCAGCAAAGAGGCCTACGGTCTCGGCTCGCTTGTCATTCGCGTCGCAGACTTGGAAAGCCTGAGTACCCTTCTGCAGGCGGTCCTCTATGATAGTTGTTAGTTCGCGTTATTCCGTAAAGAGTGAGGAGTAAAGCAAATTAAGAGATGATGGGCATTATATACGCACTGCACGAGAAAGAGTTAGTTGTCTTCGCAATAGCGTCCTGCTGGGATTGATCACTGACCTTGATGAACGAATGAGGCTGGAAGCGCTTGACTTTTGGACTTCAGCGCCGACATACAGCCCAACAACTGACGAGCCCGCCTTGGCGAAGAGGATGGTGTTTCCGCACGAGGCGCCATTGTCGAGGTAGTCGGCAAGAAGTCCAGCCGCAGTAGCAACGCTGCTACCAGACCGCAGAGCACCAGTTCGACCAAAGGAGGAGGACGTCTTGACAGTGGCCTTCTCAGCACCACAGTTGTCGGCGGGAGAAACAGAGCCCTCGGCGGCCCGGGCCTCCACGCGGCTGACTTGATCCCGGCGCGTCTGAGTTGTGCCGGAAGATGTGGTGCACGTGAACAGAGTCGCAGACTCGCTGAACGAGTTCTCGACGTTCAAGGCAAAGAGCATCGGCTGGTCGCACCGAGAAAGCTCATCCTGGCTGTGGATCTGGGTCCAGTTGGCCGGGTCAGAGCCGGCAATGCTGCATGGCTGGGGGCAGCCCTCGGTGAGCGGGCTGGAGATGGGATCCTCGGTCTTGATCTCCTTGATCGGGGGGACGGGGTTCACGTCGCCGGGGTTGGCGCCGCTGTCGTCGGCGAGAGAGAGCGCAGAAAAGAAAGAAAGGAATGTGATGAAGAGAAACATAGCGAGTGACGAGGAATGAATTCTGGAACCCATGTTGGGCGTGGAAAGTCCTGCTACAAGACGAAGAAGGTGAAGAGTGTGAGAGATGCGGCGGGAGGACCTCCCTCGGGCTAGTCGTCCCTCGTCTTTTTAATGGCGTCGACAGACTGTAGCGCGTGGCTTCCAATCTCGGTGGCCAGCCCAGCCATGATGGAAAGAGGCGTAGTCTGGCATGTGGTATGTGGTGGTGCTCGTCGAGGATTGGTGATGGCAACGAGGGATGGCCGCTAGTGGTCACATCCATGGGGTCCGCGAGTGGCTCGGCGTTTAAGAACCCCTGGCCTAGTGCAGGCCCTGTCTGTAGGGCTGCTCAACCTTGCTCTTAGCCCTCGTTCCCTCCAATGGCGACGTGATAGGGAGTGACAAGTTCGGAGTCTTCAAAGGGCTGGATACAGAACTGGGCTGTCCGGACTCAAGCGAATGCGACTCTGTGCCTGGGCGACCGCAACGGTAACACCAACCGTCGGCTGCTGTGCCTCTCGGCCATTTCCTCATTGGTCCAAGTGTTGCCATTTGTCTGGGTCTAGAACTTGAATTGGCTTGGTATCGGACGGTCGGATTTAAGCCAGATCTAAAATATGTGTTAGTGGTGCACACATAGTTGCCACATGTTTACTAACAGCATTTTCTGTCACATCCCTCCAAATCGATAGTTCAGGAACAGGGGGCCGTTTGTGGAGCGATTTAAGACATTGGATACTTGGCGAGCACACGAACCCCTGGTCTAGGTCGAAAGCAGTAACGGCTGAAAGTCCTCTAGCATTCGTTATCATCTGACCGAAGTGGTGTTTGAAAGAGATTCACGTTTACGTGAAGTTCTACAGAGTAGCTTAACGATGAAGTGACCTGGTCCCCATTACTGTCGCTCATTGTCTCACAAGTCTATTTGCAGTTGGTAACACTACCTAATAGAGCGTAAAAGATGTGCTAATGTTTATATTATCATTATTATTATCATTACTCGTTTGTTAACTGGTGTGACTAGCAACTGCGAGAACATGAGGCTTTATGCAAAGAGTACCCGAAGGCCCGGTTCTGATAAACCTTTTCTGAGTCATGGCGAAAGGCTGCCACAAATTGCTAGACTCTTTCTGCCTTGGACGTGGGTCAATTTAACCGAGCCTTGGAGGCTGAGTCCCGCCGCAATCTGCTGTGCTTTTACCAACTCGCAGAAACGTCCGGCTAGGAATTTACCCTACGACATTCCGTAGGCGCCAGGGCTTGAACGGGTGAGAAACATGAGAATTCAGAATGGTTAGGGCCGGGGTAGATCACCATTAGCCTTCCGTTAGTCAGTCGATCAGTGGGGATGATAACGCGCCGTCGAATTCCGTATGATGTCACAATATGAGGATAAAACATTCTGTGAAGTCATTCTCCTTACTCCTGCAGCATAACTTGGCATAGTTTTAAAGTAGGTATACGCATTTCACGACTTGAGCGTCTTTATCTGGAAGCTTGCCGATCTATTGCTTTCCACTCGGTTTTGGGCTTTGCGAGATGGAGGCAAGACATGGATATCCTCATCATCATCCCCGCTTGCATTTCGCTCATGTGCTAGTTGCTAACGTGGCTCTAGGCGTGTCCATAATAGTTATCCCAATTCAAGCTGAATGTCTGTCAATAGAGCTTCGTAACCTGACCAAGTCTACGATCCAGAGACTTAGGGTGCAATACTATTTGCCGTGCGATTATTCGAACCAAACTGACCGTTCCGTATCCCGCCTTCATTCAGCGACTGTTGGGCAAAGTATAATTGCTCAGTGGTTGATCCAAATATATAGCGGCAGCTATTGTCCAGGAAGGCTTCTTACCAGATGCCAGTTGACCTTCCACTAAGAAGCCCCGGACGGATTTGGTCCTTGTCCGCGCAAGACTGTCGAGGCATATCGCAGGCGACCATAATGGCCTTGCATTCTACATGGGCGAGCGCGTGACCGACTGCATAGCCGATTCCAAGGGCACCGTCTGTGACAATGGCGACGCGGCTATTCTACTCCTAAGTAGTATAAAGCTAAAATGTATTTCGTCAACTCGATTGTGCGATGTGGGTCCAGGCGGGAATAAACGGAAGATTGGTTCTTATCAAAGGAGTGTAGAAGGGCAATGCCGCGTTTCGCATTGCTAGCTATATGCCTTGCTTTGTTGCTAGAGCTTTTTTATATGCCGCACGCCTCACATTGATACTTTGATAATATTTTCACTATATTATGCAAACGAGCGAGGAGAGGAGAGCGAGGAGAGGAGCGAGGAGTGAAGAGAGGAGCGCGAGGAGGGGAGCGAGGAGTGAGGAGAGGAGTGAGGAGCGGGGTGAGGAGAGGAGCGAGGAGCAGGGTTCCAATTAGAGCTCTATGGGCCTTGACTTCGCCCACGATTGAGGAGGAGAATTTAAATGTCTATTATTTTGTTGGCCCTGATAGCGCTGGCAAGGATATTGCCCAGGCTTCTGACCCTCAATTGGCTTCTCCATTGTGGGACATGAGCCACAGCATCATCAAGGACAAGCTAGGGCAGGATGCTCTCGTTGATTTGAACGAGGCCCAGATGCAACTACAACACCAGCTGAATGTCATTCATAATCCAATCACGATGTCGCCTTTCTACTGATAGGTGCCATACATACTGCCTAGACTCGCTGAAGATCTTCGGAAAACATCGTCACATGTTCAGCCCTCGTCCTTTACCGATGAGGTTCAAGAGGTACTTGGATTCTTGAAAGCCGTCCTTTTCACTAGTAACTCACAGCCATAGGCCATCCGTAGACATGTTGCGCTTGAATATAAATCCCGGTTCTTCTTCCGCAAGCTCGGCGCTGATTTCTTGCGCTCCAATGTTTCACTACGGCTTCGCCAGGCCAAAATGCTCATCGTACTTGTAGCTTGTTGCAGCTAATGTTTGACAGTCTTTAGAAGCTTTCAGCCCAGGAGGCCTTTAATGATGCAACCTAACCAGAGTCATATCTGATCCAGCGCCGTGGCCGTTCGAAGCCGACCGACATCCCCCAGCCCAACATCGAGTGGCCCGACGACCCCGTCGACCCCATCCAGCCCGTCCAAGCGGCCCTGAAGGTTGTGAAGGACATCCTCGAGGACATCCTACACCTTTGCGCAACCGCGAGTAAGGCCGACGATGACGCGCTGAGGGATATGATCGAGAGTCTCTTCCTTCGCAAGGAGACTCGCCACGTAAAAAGGATATGGGAGATTTGCTGCAGCAGTGTGTTTGTATCAGCAAGCGGGCGGGACACGGCTTGTAGGGAGAGACTGATAGCAGAATACGTACCAATACGGACTGATAGGACTTGTAATAAGTTTGAGATCCGTCGCAGTTGATGTTTTGGTTGACAAACCCGAACTCTTCAGCATTGATGCTGATCTCAGCTCAGGTGGATTAAGCTACAACAGTTTTGCCTTCTATTCACCCCTCGCTACCGCATTCTGGTCTGCCAGCGATTGCACATCTGCAGATGTCGATCCTTTACCTGGAGGCCCTCCTTTCGCCCGAGCCTGTCTCGTAAGCTCCTATGTGTTTTGCTAACCTCGATTGGTGTTTATCTCTTACCTCTGCCTTCTGTACCTCTGCCGCATCAACCTTTGTAACTTGCTCGACTGGTTTACGTGCGATGTCGCCCGATTTCTCCAGGAAGTTTTGCTGTCGGTCATGGAGGCTCTGAGCGGTCACTGCAGCACCGCCCTTGATCGGTCCACCGCCAGTCATATCAGACTCGCTGGCGGCAATTGCGGACGCTTCAGACTGGGTGATTGGGCGACTATCCACACAGCCGAACTCCGAGTTCATCTTTGGTTGGGAGCTCTCCTTCCATTTTGGCTGATAGAGTATCGAAACGATGAATCAAGTTTATCGGCTGCTGATGATATTGGTGTTCAACGGCCTACGGAGCTGGCATGCGGCTGTCAGGCGTTTTAACGAGACCCGATCGATGATATCATAAAAGCTTCCCCTGTTGTCCATCAAGACGGTTGGCAAAGATCACCGTTCGTCGTAATTGTGACCTCGTAGTCTACTGGCGCGTCAAAAGCGGGAGCAAGTTTACCCGGATGAAACTGTTGAATACGCTCGTGGCTTATTATTAAACATAGAATCGTCTTGATATGCCAGGTAATGCTTTAATGGACAAACAGACCAAAGTCTCATCGGCGCGTAGTCCAATTCTAAGAGAAACGGGTCATCTAGGTGAAGAGATCGAACACGTTCCAGACTTCCACCTCTCAAGCAGTTCCAGGTACAGTTCTCGGACGTAATGGATCCCCATCTCCTCAAAGGACTCTTGAAAGCCATCTCTTACGATGAAACTGATGTGTAAACCTGGGATTCTCATCAGGGTTGCTGCTGTATCTGTCTTACTAGATAGTGAGCTACCATTATTATACCAGTGACAGTGCTGTCAGCCGGCAATGACAATGTAGCAGTTCTAATAGGTGACCAGTTTGCTTACTTCTAGTTCGATGATGAAAGCTACTCTGACTGAAAACTCTGTGTCATGATTGTAATAAGCGCTTATAAGGCTAATAAGGTCACTGAATTATGATACTGGCATTATAATCAGGTAAGCTTATTAGAACGTAGTCTACTTTTCCCCGGCCATTGTACCCAGACCGTAAGCAAACGCCTCGTCTAGGATCTTCAATCCTTCCTCAATCTCTTCCGCCGTTACTGTAACAGGCGGAGCAAGTCGGAAAACACCGCCCATCCCCGGAAGGTTGACTATATTGCATGACAGACCAAGCTCCATCGCCTTGTCGGAAACCCTCTGACCAAGATCAGAACCCGGAGCCTTCGTCTTGGGGTCCGAGATGATCTCAATGCCCTGGAGCAGGCCTCTACC
The DNA here is from genome assembly GCA_014824385.1 of Fusarium cyanostomum. Classification (NCBI taxonomy): domain Eukaryota; kingdom Fungi; phylum Ascomycota; class Sordariomycetes; order Hypocreales; family Nectriaceae; genus Fusarium; species Fusarium cyanostomum. Next base: position 49,414 of record JABCKW010000637.1, read on the forward strand.
ACGGACATCGCCAATGCACCAGTATTTCTTCTGGAGCCTCAAAAGACCTTCGCGAAGCTGGGCACCTCTGCCTGCCGCTTTCTGGCAGATGTTGTCTCGCTCGACGATCTCAAGGACCTTGTTGCCGACAGCGGCAGTCAAGGGGTCGTTTAGATGGGTCGTCAGCCAAAGGAAGCCTGCTTTCTTGCAACCCTGCTCAATTTCGGTCGTCGTTGAAACTGAAGCGAGTGTCAAACCGCAGCCGAGGGTCTTGGAAAGAGCGAGAATATCAGGGACGATGCCCTCCTCCTCAAAGGCAAACATCTGACCTGTGCGGCCGACTCCAGTCTGCGCCTCATCCATGATGATCAGCATACCTCGCTTCTTGCATTCCTCGCTCATTCGCTTGAGGTATCCCTTTGGCAAATCAAGAACACCACCGGTGCTAAGAATGGGCTCCATAATGAAGGCCGCGAGGGATCCGACGCTTTGTCGATCAATCATGGACCAACCAAACTCCATCTCAGTCTCCCAGTCATAAGCTCCATCGGCTTTCCGGAACGGGGACCGGTAGGCATAAGGGGCAGGGAAGACAAGCTGGCCGGGCATAACAGGACCTCCATTCTTTCTGCCAGCAGAAAACGTTGCAGAGCCAGAGCCTTGGGTCAAACCATGGTAGCTGGCCGAAAATGCGACAATCTCGAACTTGCCCGTGTAGCACTTGGCCATCTTGATTGCGGCTTCGGTGGTTTCGGAGCCAGTGTTTAGAAAGAACGACTTTTGAAGAGGAGCTGGGAGGAAGCGTGCTAGACTCTCAGCAAGGTCAACGACGGGGTGCGTGATCATGTTGCTGAGGAGATGATCGAGCTCGGCGACTTGTTTCTTGACTGCCTCGACAATCTCTGGGTGGGAATGTCCGAGAAGCGAGCTCATCTGGCCCGACGTAAAGTCAAGTATCTTCTTGTTGTTAATATCGTACAGTCGAGTACCTTGGGCTTTTGTGATGATAACAGGCGAAAGGGGGACGCCGGTCGACATGAGGTACTTGTTGGTCTTGGACCAAAACGTGTCCACGCCGTCTGTAACGCCGCTGGTATCCATGGCTGTTTTGTTGATAAGTGAGAGGGTTAATAAGTAGGGCAAAGGCCTTGTAGTATCACAGAGATAAATCTCGATTTGCGTACTCAAGGCAGCACTTTATAGCCAAGTGTGCCCTGTGAGGGGACAATCCTTTTGGCCGCGGAAAGCTAAACTTTGTCCACAATTCAACCTGATAAGGGTCTGATTATCCCGAGGCCGACTACACTCAAGGTTGTAGTCATAAGAACATGTGCTGTGTGTTGCAGAACAAGGCACAAAGGTTCCTGCAGGTTTCCCGCGGCGACGGATTGATCTTCCCGCGGAAAGGAACACAACAACACCAAAAAGGACCCCAGTAAATTTACCCTCTTTCCGGCATGAGTATGTTACATTCCAGTTGGATGAGATTGGTGGGAAAATATGCCCTGAAGTGACAATCCGGCATCCGCACAAGGCTTTGATTTTCCAGAAAATGTTACCTTGGTGTGCAATGTCAAGTTTAACAAGTGACATCTTGTTAATATAGTAGGGTGTTTGCTCTTAGTATGACTTTTGATCCAGTCTGCTTCAATAGTGATTTATCAGGGTTCCTTTGACTAGGAGGGTAAGAGGAACAGTCATCTAGGATTGAAGCGATTACAGTAATACGCCAAGTCTAGAATGAACCGCCCACAGGGCGCTTGATTTCGTGATAAGTGTGATAGGCCAAATATGAAGCGTGTGATTATTTTCGTCGTTATGTTGAAAGGAAGTCTGTATGCGGATATAAACCTCATCACATTATGGTACATGTGAACGCTGGCAAGGTCAACATCAAGATGCTAAGGGATTGAACATATGCCGGAGTAGAAACAGAAATATATTGCGTAGCACTGAGCGATTTATCATCTCCTTCTCAGGCCCGCTTGCATGTAGTTCGACCAGGGAGCCCAATGTTCCCAATCTGCCCTAAGGCTTATGAAATAGAAAACTCCCAAACTAACATTTAAACGAAGGTTCAGAGAGTCTGCGCCGCTCCACTTCAAGATCCTCGGAGACCATCGACTGAGACAGTGTTGAAGATGTGATTTTCCAGACCACTCACCTTGCGGTTCAAGCCGCTGCTGAGCTTTCCAACTCCCTCCGCATATCCGTTGGAACGCCCGTTGAGAGAGTAATTGTTGTTCATATCTTCACCACCGCTCTGCAGACCATCCACGCCCTCCGGCCCAGATGCGTGGTGGTAGCTGTTCTTAACACCGTTCATTGCTAAACCATTGGCCGCCCCATTCTCAACTGGAACGCCTTGGGGGGTGTATCCAGTGTCGCTGGAATCGACATAAGCCTCAATACCCTCACCTCGGCGGGGATAGTTCTGCATAAGCTGCTTGTGCTCCTCAAGAGCGCTGCACATCTCCTTGTGGCTAACGTCGTTGAGGAAGACGCAGTCACCCATAGGAGTAACGGGGACCGCAGCACGAAGCTTGCCATCTCGGGTTTTGAGAATAGCGGCGGTAGCCTTCTCCAGGAGCGGGCCATCAAAGTCAGGATGATCCATAGAAAGGCCAGCTCGAGAAAACAGCTTCAAGAGACGGTTATGCTCTTGGGTAGAGAGAATTCCGCGATCGTGAGCAAGAGTTGCAGAGTAGGCCATGTCAATGGAGATGGCGTGGCCGTGGCGGAGTGGTGTCTCGGGCACAAGCTCGTGTAGAGGGGACCATCTATAGCAATGTTAGCGCACTCTGTTCTAAGCACAATTTTTAAGTATTGACCCACGTGTGACCATAAGCAATCACACGGTCTAGCATGATCTCGTGGAGGTTTGGTGTCTCCAGCTTCAGCATCTCGTAGATGCCAGCTCGGCAAATTTGGTCAGCTACCTTCTTGATCTCCCCAGAGGCATCATCAGAACGACCAAATGCCGTGTCAATAAGCTCCTCGCAATGGCGTTCAAGTAAATCGTACGTCTCTTTGTGAGCACATGAGGAAATCTTGATAAGCTCAGCAAAACCATTTCGGATTTGCGACTTTGGCAGGGTGCGGAGGAATGTAAAGTCAAGGAAAGTGTGGGCTGGTGCGTGGTACGCTCCCAGACGGTTCTTGTAGCGACCGTAGTTGACAGCAACCTTGATTGATACGGAAGCATCAATGAGGCCAATGACAGTGGTGGGGATGCGAATGTAGTTGGTGTTGCGACGATAGGCAGCACAAGCAAAACTATGTCAAATTTGTCAGATCTAGAACCGGAATTGTACGTCAAGTTTGGGCTGAGGCACATACCCAGCAACGTCGGTGACTAAACCTCCACCAACGACAAGAACGGGCTCCTTTCGGTAAATGCCAAACTCAGTCATGGAGTCGACAATGGCTAGCAGAGTTTCCATGCTCTTGGCTTTCTCGCCAATCATGGTCTTGTGAATTGTAAGGGGGATGTCATGGTGATCAAAGTATCGCTGCATGTCATCGCCGTAGAGGTTGAAGATGTTCAGATCCATAACTGCCAAGCAGCGTCCCCAGGGACCGTAGCACTGAGAAAGCTGGGGATTGGCAGGGTTGAAAACGCCATCGAGAAACTCAAAGTCATACTCGATCTTCTCGTAGCCACAGACTGAGAATCCCTTGGTGGTTGGCTCAACAGTAGCGTTCATGTCAGACATGGTGGGCAAGTAGGGAAAAGGAACTTGCGGTAATGGAGTATGGAAGTCAGAGTGTGGAGGTTGAAGTGTAGGACAGAAGTTGTTTGAGTTCCTGGGAGAGCAGCTTATATGTGCGAACCCCTAAGCAAAGCGAGGAGGAGATAGTCCGAAAGGGGCCGCTTCTTCAAACCGATTGATTCATAGATCGAATATTCGTCGTTTAAACTACCAACAGCAGAAAGAAACTTCAAGCCAGGGTCGTTCACAGGGGGCTATAAACGGTACAAAACACTTAGTCAAGGCATGGTCTTGGTAGAGGTACCGAAGCAAAACCGCCATTCAACTTGTTCCATTAGTCAAGGCATGAGCCTTATGCATATATCCAGTACTTCTTGAGCAAAGGATGATGTGATTGACTTGGAGACTGGTCGCGTTCTAGGCCTCTCAAGTCGTACCACTCGCCCTCAGTTGCCTCAAAATATCGGTGTCATTGTTTGCCATGAGAAATCGGAAACCACCATTGAACAGTTGGATGGACCCTGCAGGCGCTTACTATGGTGAGCACGGCATCTCCATCCTAGCCCGTTCGGTGCCATGTCTTGTAAATCCCATGCTCGAGGTGTCATATACTATAAAAAAGCCGCGTGCGGGAAGGGGGGTACCGGCTCAGGGCTGAGCGGCAGGGGCCCACGTACAACCGTCATTGAGCACGATGCGTTGTTCTCTGGCTTCCATCGTGCATCTTGGCTTCGACAAGTGACGGGTATCTCAAGATCTAGGCCGGGGGAGATCGGCGTGGGGCGGTACCTGGATCGATCTTGCGCCCTAAACTCAAAGATAGATTCGATTACACTACCATCTCGCATGTGCGCGTCATCTAATCTTGGCACATGTCTTGCGAATGCAGAAGTGGAAACGAACTACGCGGAGGGGTCTCTCAGTACTGAAAAGCAATGTTCCAAGACCTGAAAAGGCATTGAGAATGAAAGGGGAGGTTGACTAGTTACACGGCAGATCTACAGATGCCACTACTGCTTGAGGCCTTCAACCTCGCCAACGTACTGACCGCTTTCACAGCCGCTGAAGCAGACGAGTCATGTCCTTTTTTACTGTCTTGCTTCTTTTCGGCTGCCTGCGTCTCTAGTTGATGACAGGCGAAAGACGGATATCCACTCAAAGCCGACTCCCTTGAGTTGTCTGACCAGTCTATCACGTCATAGAAGCAAGCGGGCAGCCGTTTACGAGAATTCGGACATGAACCAAATATGTTTAGTGTAACAGTAAGGGGGATTTTGTTTTGGGTGCTGTTTTCGGGAGTTGATGGTGTCTATGAAGCTGCGATTCTGGAACGTGAGGGCGTACAGTCGGGATTTCCTACAACGGCGCAATCCGTTACTTGTACGCGAATTGGGACGATCATTCGCTCAAGCATCATAGAGAAGAGCAAATCATCACATTGCTAGAAATAACAAGGTGAAGGGTAGCTTTTAGTCCGTGTGGACTGCAGCAGATTATCTCAATTATCGTAGGCGCTTGTCCAGCCTCGGCTGACCGACCCAGGATAACCACCGGAACTGCATTTTAATCGAATTCACTATTGAATTACCTCTTTTAACTGATGAAGAGTACTGAAATCTAATCCATGAGATTTAGTTGGTGTCTGTTGAGGGCCGGAATGTGTTGCTCCGGAGCTGCTCTGCATGCTGCCGAAAAGTCGACCTTGGTAAAAGTGAAACAACCTCCGCAAAAGTCATGACGTCTTCCAATTGAGTTTTACATTGTCAACTCCTCAGCTACAGGTCAACACATGTCAAGCGCGTCTTGCCAATTTTACTTTAAGCAAGCATCACAGCTTTATTCTTAACCTGCAGACTTTGACGTCGCCGAGCCCAGATGTCGCCCAGTGAACCCGGCCCGAAGAGATCAAAGGAGGGCTCGCGGGCATTTCACTTCCTCAAGAATCTTTCACTCATCGTCCTGAGCCTTTTCTTGCTACCTACGGATGTCGTGTTCGCATTACGAGCTTTCCTATGGGATCGATTCACTTCAGCTCCTCCAAGCAAACCTCAAGATGTCCAAGACGACTTGGATACAGTCACCGTCCTCGTCACGGGCGTCAACATGACCAAAGGCCTTTCTCTTGCCCGCATGTTCCATCGTCGCGGCCATCGCGTCATCGGAGCCGACTGTCATTCGCTTTCCCCTGGACGCGTGTCGCGCGCAGTCGACACTTATTATCGTCTCCCTCCGCCTTCTTCCGATCCCTCTCAGTCCAGTCTCGATGACCCTTATCTCAATCGATTGATAGAGATTGTCCATCAAGAGGATGTAGATCTTTGGGTCTCTGTCTCTGATGTCACAGCTGCTATCGAAGATGCCACGGCCAAGGAGATCATCGAAGCCCGCACAGGTGCCAAAGTGATCCAATTCGGCGTGGAACATGTGCGAAAGCTACACGAAAAGGACTCGTTCATCGAACATACAAAAGCACTCGGCTTGACAGTTCCAGTTACTGAGGCGGTGCAAGGAAAGGAGGAGATAATTGCTTTTCTCGGAAGACATGGCGGCCTTGAGCATAAACCGGGAGCCAAGCAATATCTCGTCAAGCCGGTCGGTGTTGACGATGTTGCTCGATTCACCATGCCACTGCTACCCCTAGCATCTGAGGAAGCCACTCTCGCACGGATCGATTCCATTCCCTTCAAGACTGCCATCTGTTCCTTCATCATCCAAGAGTTCATATCCGGGCCCGAGTTTTGCACGCATGCTCTGGTCATCCGGGGCCGTGTTTGCGCCTTCGTAGCATGTCCCTCCGCCGGTGTACTCGTGCATTACTCTGCCCTCCCCGCCGACTCTCCTCTAAGCAAGGCGATGCTTGACTTTACAATCAAGCAAGCAGCTGTAGGTGGAGACGACTTCACTGGCCATTTAAGCTTTGACTTCTTGATTGAGAAGGAAGACAAAGATGCGACCGAGGCGGGTGTAGAGAAGGAGGTCACGATATACCCGATTGAGTGCAACCCAAGAGTTCATACTGCTACCGTCCTGTTCAACAACACCCCAGAGATTATTGACGAATATCTCTCCGTTCTCAACGCCTCAACGTCGCAGAAGCCCATGTCCACGCCCCCATTGTCGCCTTCGAATCCTCAGTGCTACTATTGGGTTAGCCAGGACCTGGTGGAGTTGGTTCTAAATCCGCTTTTTCTGACCCTCTTTCGTGGTACTATAGGGATCGCTGAATTTCGGAAATCAACGACGGCATTCGTCCAGCACTTGCTCTACTGGAAGGATGGTACATTCGAGGCTTGGGATCCGTTGCCATGGTTGTGGATGATGCACGTTTCCTGGCCAATACAGTTCGCATGGTACATGGTCACGGGGTCTGTATGGACCAAGTTGAACGTGAGCACGGGTAAAGCATTCGGGGGGTAGTGGTATAGTGACGGCTTGGGGTGTAGGGAGCAACAGCAATGGGTTCAACGTGTTACGACCAATGTCTATGGGTAGCAGTAAGCAGCAGCGGGCGTTTATTACTTAGCAAGTTAAAAAAGAACCCGGAAAATGCCTGGTATGTCCAGAAGAAAGCCATTCGTCGTTGTTTGAGACTTGAAGACATCAATTAAGGCGCATCTGGAGATAGCTATGAATTTTCTGCTCAAAGAGGCCATTTGGCATATGGCATGGGGCATATTGCCTTAATTGTGTTTGGCTGTTGTGACACGAAGCGTCTACCCAAGCCGGCCGTTTGGGCCAAGACATCAAACTCTTGAGCATTCTCCCTCGCTTCTTCTAGTAGAGAAGCTGGCTCGTCATGAGTGAAACACGCATGCCATGTCTGATAGGCCTCGAAGAATTTGCAAGAGTCGGGCCATCCCTGGAGGCAGAGACCTGCGCATATGGATCTTTGGAAGGCCCATCCTTGCTTCGACCCGTCTGTGTGTCCCGAAGGTAGAGCCTTGGGCTCCAAGGGCAATCCGACGAGCTTTCGCCATTTGTCCAAGAGTGGCTTGCCTCCAGCTGTTGAATTAGGGCCCGGATACCCAGGGGCAGTAGCTGCGATTTTGCAGATCTGCAAGCCACGAGTTGTGATCGGCATGTTAATTTGGCCGACATCAAGGGTCACAAAGCAAGGCTCGATTTCCCATCCAGAGCTCTCTCGCTCGTGTCTATTATTATTAACGCCTCGGCTCCCGCAAGGCGCCCTGATGTGTCTCTGTGCCTCGACCATAATCTTACCAGGCTTGATGGAGGTCGGTTTGGTGTACCCGGCATTCCTCTTGACAAGTTTGGCTCGGGCAATCCGCTCTCAAGAGATCATAACTGGCGAGGACGAGGGTACCAGACCTTGGCGACTGGTCATCAATAGACAAACGTAGAACCTTGATGCTAAGAAAGCGTGTCCAACTTAGTTGGTGACTTTGCCGGCTTGAAAGGAGTGAGCCCCTGTAGTCTTAGAAGCGCGACTACCGTAAGATCTCACGAAGTAGGCACAAATCTAGCGCGAGACTTGACTTCGGATTTCGCAAAAATAGCTACGTTTATCCTGAATGTATACATATAATTGAGCCTATAAAGAAGTAATATTCAAATGGTGAAGTAGAGGTCAAGTACTGAGTGGCAATTTCGTGAGATTTTACGGTAGTGTCCCGCGTATGACACAGGTAGCTGGGGTATATTACTCGAAGTTTTTAAATTGTCAGATGTTTATCCCTCTCTTTGTCCTTTAAACTACTCTTAGGAAGGATTCACGAATCCTACGTGGCAAAGTGTTTCATCCAACTTCCCTGTGCCGGACAACTCAATACTAGCTGCGGGTCTATACAGAGGCTAACAATTCTCATCCTTACAACCTGTACAGCGCAGCCGGCTGACTAGCTCGCTCCGGGCCTATTGTTTAGAGCTTATTGGTGGGCTCGGAATTGGTCCCACAGCTACATAGCCTCAGACCAGCCTGGCAGTATGCTGGCTATGTTCTGCGGACCATTCTTCGGACCATTCTGCGGAGCATTCTGATGGGATTCAGCTCCCAACTAATATATCTACAAATCATCGAGCTTACCTGCTAGTCAAGCTTCTGTGGATGAAACGCTGACAGGGCTGACACGTTTCAAATCTGTCAGTCGGTACAGCAGCCCCATGCGTGACGTGTCAGCCGGCACTTGAATATGGCGATCTCAGGGAAGAATAAGCCGCTGAGTGTAGATGTTCGATTGCGATCGACAGGCTCGATAGCTACGTAACCGACGCATCAACGCCTCGTAGCCCGCCGTTACCAGTAACCAGCATTTCATTCAATGCCTGTGTAATTCAAGTCTTGGGAAGCAGCAGACTCCAGCTCGAGGAGACTTGCGTATAGCGTTAGTTTCGGGCACAAGCTTTCGAGATGTACCTGTTTGCCGACAAAGGCTGGCGGGCTTCGGCTGCAAATAGAAACATGGTTGCCGTAATGCCCAAAAGCTCTACACTGACACTACCAACAGCGGCCTTTTAGAAAGTCTCCATGTAAGCCCGATTGTAAGAGTACGTCACATAGAAGCTGGTCTACGGGCGTTGTAATCTAAATTTAGTGCGGCGGTTAGAGACTCTGTCAGGCGTATTGATTTCGAACCAGTTTCTTACCATGACGTGCGTTCTGCCACGAGAGCAACTTTCCAACTGGCCTAGTTGTCGCCGATCCTTTCGGGAGAGCGGCATCTTGTATGCTCCTCGTTGGTTTGTGCTATTCTCGTACTCGGCCTGCCAACATGCTCCGCCTGCTGCTCATCGCCAGGCAAAGGGGTATATAAAGGTCATCGGAGCCTCCCTTCAACAATCATTATTCACAACAGCTCTAGGCAACAGTTTCACACAACGAAGCTTTAGAACCATTCACATCACCTCAATCATATCCTGCAATATCGACCACCCTCTCTCAACCAGCATCATGCATACCAGCTTCATTCTCAACGCCATCCTGGCTCTAGGCGCTGCCACGGCAGTCTCTGCCTCAGCAATCGCCCCTCGCGCCAATCGCAAGGCCAACGAGTTTTCAAGCGGCGACTGGTAAGCCTTCTACGCCCCTATTCCCCTTTACCTGTAACCTTCGACCTGCGTAAACGAAAAGCCTGCTGACTCCTGCAACAGTGCTCAAGGAACTGCCTCCTACGAGCATGAAAGCAACTACAACGTGGACGTCACCATGGACGACACCAGCCACTCCGTCTACTTTGCATCCGGGCCGTGGTTCTACTACGACGGCAAGACCGAGAATGGTGGTTCATGCACGGGCAATTTGCTTGGAAGCTGGAATAACGATAACGATCACCCGTGTGTGAATTTGGACTCGAGGGGCGATGACGGTCGTCGCATCCGGTGCGTCAAGTGGAACAATGGAGTATAAGTTGAGGTTTCGCGGGGAATCCGATCTGTCGGATGAATAGTAGGATCAAACTAAATGGGCTAAGGAGCCAAATGGAGTAGCTTATACACTCGTTCAGGAATTAGACTAGAGATTCAGATGGAATAAAGTATACACTCGCTTATGATTTAGGCTGTTTCGGGATGTTGTTGCGGCTTCTATTATCTCTAATCGCATCTCGCAGGCGAGAGGTTGCTAACAAGCTCTTGTGAATCGGCTTCATGTTTGGTCTCCTGCTGTTGAGATTGAGATTGAGCTGCGGTGTCGATGCCTTCGGCCTCTTGAAAGGTTGTTGAGAGTTGAGAGGTGATGGGTGTCTGAGGCACTCGCCGACCTTGGCTCCAGCTGAGGCTCCGCCCTAGATTGCTTCATCTACGCAGTTCCTTCCTCACAGCCTTCCATGAAGATCCCTTGTGTGATGACCAACTATAAGTCAAGAAGCTGGTCCAAGCTCTAGGGGATCGGCCTCGCGCCGCGGTCTCTTCTCGAACGTTGGCGCTGATAGAGTAACCTTTGTTATAGGGCATGAAATAAATAAAGGAGAACATGGGTCTTGCTATTGTAGGATCACTGTAGATGTTGCCACAGGAGGTGCTTCGGCTGGGGAGGTCTGAACTACAGTACAGGCTGTGGGTGCTGCTGTAGTTGTTACTGTTGCGCCATCATTAAGGACCAGGCCTATATCCTATATCAAGGCTCACTGCGCGAAAGGTCAACTTGTCGGTGAAAGACAGAAGACAGTACTAAAATTCTGAAGCGGTTCTATGTAAGCTGCCCTTTACACTCTCACAGGCAAGGTGCTTCCACAATAATAAAGAACACAGTTCTGCAGCGGTACCTCGAGGGTCTGGCGTATGTCCTGTTCTGCTTGGTCTGGCGAAGACGTGCAGCCAGATGAGCCATGGAGATTAGGTCATCATCATCCAAAGTAGCAAGTGATCAGTTCATCTGGGACCCTTGTCAAATGGTGACGGCACGCGGTATGTTGTCCGCAGTACACCCCATCCGTGAATTGCGAACCAATGACTTGTTGGCCATCCAATCTTTTCCCTCTCTGGTAGCGTTAAGGGCTCGTTTAGGTCACCCCAGACATAAGCGCGATAGATCTTGGGAGAGCAGGGCCTGTTAATGAGATGCGTTAAAAGCTTATGCTCGGCTGAGAGTGCAGTTCGGCCTGGAACAGGTCAGCATCAATGGTGTTTTTTTTTTGGAAGCGGTGGTCACCTTTTCAGAGCTCAGACGAAGAAAGCGAATCTTATGGTCTTGTAGAGCAGCCATTGCATCCATGTCTACGTCATAATAGCCTCTTACTATAAAGACGCATATTCTTGTTCAAGTCTAATTGCGAAGTCTAATAATTCTTGTCCAGTAATTAGGTTGCATAAGCTCTAAGCATGTCTCTAATATAATAGAAGTATTACTACCTCGGTATGTTTAAACCCTCGCGATTACAAACAGAAGCCGACAAGGAATCTCATTAAGAATAGTACCCACTGAGGAAGTTAAACAGCTCAAAGGCCAAAGGCTGCATTTGGCCAATAAAAGAAAGTCGCATCTTACCTCTTGTTGACTTATAGAGCGAGAGTATCTATTACTTCGCACCTTACATGTAACATTTGGGAGGGGCCCAGGGTTTATTCCCTGTTCGTCTAGTGGAGATAGTAGAACAGTAGGCTCTATTAACTTGTAACGATCAAATTGAGCTCATCTTGTTTTGCGCTCTCAAACACATTTTGTCTCTCTGGATCGACTACATCGCCCTGTTCTTCTTGGAAATCGCCAAAGCACCGCTGAACTAGAAACAAACTCGACTCGAGTCCCAAAAGTCTTCCACCACTTAAAACTTGTAGCTTCCCATCTTCCTTGGGGCCACCTTTAGCTCAAACATCCTGTCGATCTCGTCGTATCGGCGCCCCTTAAGTTCGGGAACAAATATCCAACTCCAGATCATCGCGAGGAAGGCAAGGCCACCGAAAATGAAGCCGACCTTTCCTTTCAGGTTACCCTCATCTGGATTAACCATGTAGGGAATGGCCAAGTTCATGATAAGTCCCATGACGGATTGAGTCGCTGTGGCCAGAGCCATGGTCTTTGCCTTGAGAGCCAGAGAACAAGTCTCTCCCAGCACGGCAAAAGCCATGGCGCCCACGGTGGCGAAATAGACAAAGGCGTAGATGACACTGCTTGCAGCTTGCACCCATTTTGCAGCCGCATTGGGCACTACATCCATGATTCCAATGAGGAACAATAGCGCTGTGAGGGAGATCATTCCGGACAGAAAGATCTTGCGACGACCGAACGAGTTGACGACGAACCAACTGCAAATATTTCCAGCAACACCGCAAGCCGTTACTGCGACACCTAGATCAAAGCTCTTGGCTTTGGCCAAGCCGGCAAGTTGAAAGAAGTAGGTCGAGTATCCCAGAACGAAGACGATGCCGACGAAATGTTGGCATACAAACACGCCCATGCTGATTATGGATCGGATTCGGTCAGTTCCCTTGAAGGCCCGGGCCCATGTTACTTTCTCAGTCCTTGCCGCGTCCTCTTCAGCAATGGTAGCTTGGATGCTGGCGATTTTACCGTCCACGTCAGCTTTTGATCCATACAACTTCACAAGAGACCGCCTCGCCGCGTCAAAATCTCCCTTGCGAGCCAGATACCACGGGGTTTCGGGGGCAAAAGGAAAGCCAAGAGCGAGCACAAGAACGAAGAAAAGCTGCGTCGCGAAGGGACCACGCCATGCCCAGCTATCGTCTCTTCCACTGAAAGCCTTGATCACAGCGTTGGAAAGCAGCTGGCCCATGGCGATGCCGAGGTTGACACCAGCTGTTGCGATACCTCGAAGAACCACGGGGGCGATTTCAGAGGTTGCCAGCGGGGCCAGAGTGAGGAAGAAGGCGAGTCCAAACCCGAGGATCAGTTTCGAAATGAGAAAGGCGACGTTGTTCTTGGAAAAGACTTCTCCGAAAATGCCGCCAGTCGCGATCAACAGGCCAATGGCGAGGGAGTTCTTGCGGCCGACACGGTCGCAGAGCCAAGAGCATAAGAACCCTCCCAGGACGCCTCCTACGCTGGTGATGGTGTTGAAGGCTGTTTGCCACTTTGCAGGGAGAATTGCTACTCCATTCAGAACGTATCTATATGTATGTGTTAGTTGTTGGTCAGATAACACAAGTTGGGGGTTGTCTGTACCCAAAGTCGCGACGGAACGGGGCGACAGAGATCATGGCACCGTTAATCTGAGCGTCAAATCCCCTATACAGCCTGCTGTCAGTAATGCCACTCACGCAGGAACGCTAAGACGTGTTGATGAGCTCCTCGCTTATGGGTGACTGACCAACCAACGGCAGCAATCGCCCAATAGATCGTCCACCCAACCAACCCCGGGTGATGGCGGAAAACTTGTTTGAGGGTCAAATCATGCTCGGCTTGGCGCTCGGCATTGACAATGTCATTCTTGGCATCAACAAACTCGGTACCCGAGGCCTTTGCCTCGAGTATAAGGTCGGGTTTACCCGCATTCGGTGCTGCCATGGTGCTTGTTGTGGTGTGATATATGCTCGAAGGGTAGGAAGATGAGTCTGTGCCAATGTTTCAATGGCTTTTGCCTGTCGGTATACTGTTCAGAGCAGAAGGACTACGAGCTGGGCCAAGGCTCGAGCATTATATACACCGAGATAGTACTCTGATCCGAGCGCCGCCTTTTGTGGCTGCATACAAGACCATTTGGAAATATAATCACCGGTTAAAGACTACACCATGGCCTGACGAGGTCAAACTACCCGAGTCACACGACGAACCAGGCTTTCATATTGGCGTCTAGACCAATCTGGGGATTGTGGGGAGACAGGCTACTGGAGCCGTTCCTCACTCCCGGGATTGCGGGGGATCAAGCCTACCCTGGTCTGGATGCTAAAGGCGACGCTCCCCGAGAAGGTTTACGAGCTGAACCAACCGCGTGATGTCTCCACTCGGCTCTGTCACTAGGTTGGTTATAAGGAGCGGGATTCCCCGGGCAGCTGTCCCTTGGTCAACTACCTTCTCAACCCATTCTCGACGCGAGGCTATACACGATGACCCCACCGCATCAAGTCGATCAAGTCCATGACGAGATCTCGGGAGAGGAAAAACGGACCCCTGGCAAGCGGCCAGCTGCTCGTGGCACGGCCTTCTACCCTCGCAAAAGAGCCAATACGGCTTGCCAGGTCTGTCGAGCTAGGAAAACCAAATGCGATAACCGGAAGCCGGCATGCTCTTACTGTCTCAGTGTGGGAGCGACATGTATCCAGTCGCCGGTAGACCTCTCGGCTTTTGACCCTGCCAGCCTCAAGATCCTTGAGCGGCTGGATGACTTGGAGAAGTTGCTCAGGGAGCCGCAGTCAGCATCAGAACCGACGTTCGGCATCCTCAGTACTCCGCAAATACAGTCTCGGAATGGAGACGTGTCGCCCGTCATTGGACCTCCGTCAGCTGGTTCCCCATGCAGCAATGACATCCCACTGAGGAGCATATTGCCTGAGAAGATGGAGAGTCTTCTTCTCTGGTCGGTTCTCGCCCAACAGTCGCCTTATTCTAACCTTCATCCCGACCCTATCCTCCCATCCCAGTCCTATTCCCCTGGCTGCATCTCCTTAAGTGGCCTTCTCGATGTGGATACCCATGGTCTCAAGGTCCTCCTGGACAACTTCTTTACCCATGTGCACTGCAAAAACCCCATCCTGGAAGAGGCCGCTACTCGACAGCTCGTCACAAACACCATCCTGGAGGGAATAGACTGGTCACCCAATTCATGCTTGGCGTTGATTATCTGTGCTCTTGGTAAAATCGCCACGCCCCTTGGACCAAGCCCCGGGTCTAAGCCGGACACAACGCCATACCTGGAAGCTCAGACGCTGTTTCACGCGGCACAGAAGAGAATAGGCACTCTCTTGACTCGACCAGACATTATCGGCGCCCAGTGCTTCTTCTTATCCGGCGTCTACTTGATGTGCACATTTCAGCCCTTCGAAGCATGGCGTTTGTTTGAGCAGGCATTGGCCTCTTGCCAAACCCTGCCATTCTTGCAAAACGCGCACAGACTTGTCATGTCCGGGCCAGAACCTCGTCTGGAGCTCACGAACCTGGAAGCCAATGAAACCCAGCAAGAAGCTGTTTACTGGTCTGCTTGGAAGTCTGAGAGGGAATTGAGATCAGAGCTGGTACTCCCGGACTTCAACATGCCTCACTCTACGAGTGCCTTATATCCGCCGTTCTTCCCGACCCCCCCTAATCCTCTCGATTCGGCAAAGCCTACAGATTCAGACAGACAACGGACGTCTTGGCTCTTCTATCTAGCTGAAATCTCGCTAAGACGGCTTTCTAGCCGGGTCTGTAATGAGGTTCTAGAACTCCACCGTGCGTCGGCCTCTAACCTGGATTTTCTCAAAAAACTGGCCGTGCTGGTGCCAGATTACGAGACGCAGGCACATCAATGGTCTGGCAGTCTGCCGCCAGAGCTCTCCATTGCGGCATCGCCTGTGGACGACAATGTCTGTTGCTTCGTTCTGCGAGGACATCTTGTAAACTTCTTTGAAACCATCTACTGGCCGTTCATCATGGCCCACCTCGCCACCCTTGAGCTTGGGATCCCGGTCACCGCTGTCCCTGGAGCCGCGTATGGAGAGAAAGCGCTGGAGTATCACGTGTTACGCGTGCAAGTGAACGAGGCCGGCTTCTTGCATCGCCATCACGGGACCTGGCTGATGATCAGAAGCTGTGTTCGCTCGGCAGCAGTTTTGCTCGGGGCGCGACTACTGGGGTCAAAAATGCCTGCGGGCTGGCAAGAAGCCGTGCAACGGATCATACAACTGCTGAGCTTGTGGGAAGACGAGATCTCGGAGTTGTCCACGCAGAGGGCATTCTTGCAAAGGATCATGATGGACCTGGACAGCTGAGTTCTATCGGGCACTTGATCACACTGGCGAATTAGTGCGAATTATGTACGTAAAGCAATGCGAATCCTAGTTATTCCTCGGTTGGCTGTTCGGCCTTGACCGAAGCTTGAACCGGCAAATTACGACTCGATTAACCAGGCGACGGCTAAAAGAGTTGATCCACTCCTTCTTGAGTCAAGTGACTTGTCCCATCAAGCCACGCCTGACAGAAGGCTAGATCTTGTCGGGGAATGTCGCCCGTAAGCGGCCACACGATTTATCAGCCGACAAGAGGGCCCTTGGCCATTTAAGCCTCCATCTATGCTGCGGTTTTATGAAGGAGCCACACCAGACTCTATAGTTTTCATCTCTCATATTTCCACCTGAACTTTACTCTTCACTCCATTAAACCTAGCAAAACATCCAGAGTCGATAATGGTCGCGACCGCAGACATCTCCAGCTCCTACAATGGCGCCGAGAGCAGATCCTCCCAAAAGGCTCGGAGCTGCACCATGTTGCGAGTAGATGGCAGCCGGATCGTGAACCCGGCCGGAGAGACCGTGGTCCTCAAGGGCTCTGCCTTGGGTGGCATGCTGAACATGGAGAACTTCATCACTGGGTATTCTGGCCATGAGCACGAGCACCGCGCGCAGATGGCCGAGGTGCTGGGAGAGGAAAAGGCTACATTCTTCTTTGACAGACTCATCCATCATTTCTTCACCGACTCAGACGCCACCTACTTTGCCTCTTTGGGCATGAACTGCATTCGGATACCCTTCAACTATCGCCATTTTATTGACGACCTTGACCCCGACAACCTCAAGCAGAAGGGCTTCGACTTGTTAGACCGATGCGTGGACATTTGCACTCGGCATAACCTGTATGTTGTTCTCGACATGCATGCAGTTCCCGGAGGCCAGAATCAGGACTGGCACAGTGACTCTGGTCTGGCACGAGCCACGTTTTGGGAGTTCAAGGACCACCAAGACCGAGCAATTCAGCTATGGGAAGCTCTGGCAAAACATTACAAAAACAACCCCGTTATCGCTGGCTACAACCTGCTCAACGAGCCTGCTGATCCGCACAAAACCCGCTCAGGACATTATGGTGACCAGCTGATTCAATGGTACGAAAGAGCCGAGAAGAAAATCAGAGCCATCGATCCAGACCACATGATTTTCATCGACGGCAACACTTACGCCATGGACTTCCGGGCTTTTCCCAAGAAGCCTCTGCCCAATGCCGTCTATGCTTGCCACGACTATAGCATGCTTGGGTTCCCGGTGAATGAGCAATTCGAAAGCACCCAAGACCAGAAGGACAAGCTACGGTCAAGCTTCGAGCGCAAGGTCCAGTTCATGAGGGAAAAGAATGTTCCGATCTGGAATGGCGAGTTCGGCCCAGTCTACCAAAATGAGCAGAAGGAGGGAGTGGAAGCCATCAAGACCAATGCCAAACGCTTCGCCCTTTTGAAAGAGCAACTCGCCATCTACCGAGAGACCGATGTCAGCTGGTCAATCTGGCTGTACAAGGATGTCGGATACCAAGGCATGACGTATGTCGACCCAGAGTCGGCCTACATGCGCCTCATTGCGCCCTTTGTGGAGAAGAAGCAACGGTTAGGCCTTGACTTTTGGGGCGTGGTGAACAAAGATGGCGTGAAGCATCTATACGAACCCTTTCTGCAAGGGCTCAAGGACGAAGTCTTGGAAAAGTACAGAGATACGAGGTACCCCAAGATCTGGACTTTTGAACGTCAGTTTGAGCGGGTGATTAGAGAATGCCTGATGAGCGAGTATGTCGGCTGGGAGATGGCGGAGCTGTTCAGGGATAAGACCAAGGAGGAGTTGGAGGAACTTGCCAGCTGCTTTGCGTTTGAGAAGTGTGTCAAGCGAGATGCTTTGACAGATATACTTAGCCATGACTCGGGATTTTCGCCGAGAAAATAGGGAGGGTAAAGGATAGGTTGAAAGATGTACGAATGCATTGTTACGCTTTATTATTATACTAGTTAGGAGGTTAGAAGTTGCGAATATTACACGACATGCCTATTCTACTGAAGTTGGCCTCACCATCTTTCATACTTGTCGAGGCCGTGAAAGTGATTCGCCATTAATAAAGCAACTTTGTGTAATCAGAAATACCTGTAGCCTACATTGAGTAATCAACTAGGACAAAGGTCTAAAGTCGTTGGCACGTTTGGCCTTCACAGCCTTTATCTCGCGGTCGAAAACGTATGATGTTGGAGACTTGCACCCTCTTAAGGACGATGGTTGGACCACGTGCGTGTTTCTGCAAACATTGTGGATTTGTTTCCTCTTCAGCTGAGGCACACCTTCGCTTGGCAGCGGGTTCTTCGTTGCTCTCGCTAGAGAGCTGAAAGGTTGCCAAGATCCTTGGCCTATGAACCAGAGACATTTTAAGCAGAAATGCCCACAACAGATTACACAATTGACAAGCCGTGGGAACTTCTCAATTTACTCAGCTTCAGCTTGAGCAAGTGACTATCAATCATGGCCACCCCAATTGTTCCCATCAGTCGCTTGAATCTTGAGCCCGAGACGGTCAAGTGCCCAGCATGCCAGCATGTTGGAAAGTCAATCAGGGTGATGGAGACCACGTCTAATGCAGAGTAGGCCAACGTGATTCTTCTCAGTCTCAATGCTGATCCTTGATAGAGCTACGACGAGTTGTATAGTTGGCATACTAGCCTGCATCGCATGCAACTGCGGCTACCTGACGGCGCCGACCTATCACTTCCTTAGTCACTACTGCTCAGGATGCGGTATTCGATTCGTCGTTGTACCATGGTATGACCAACCTATACTTCACCTGGATCGCTCAGTTCTCGTCGATTCCGAGTCCGAACCGAAGGGAAAGCCTGGACCGAAGATCGCGCCGTCGCCTCTCGGGCCTCCGCCAGAATTCGATGAGGAAGTGTTGCGAAACTTTGCCAATCGCTATTCAACCTGGACTCCGTCTCTTATCCTCGACATCCATCTGGGCGGCCACCGCAAGTCCCCATCCGACGTATTTGATACGTTTTGCTCAAAGAAACTGTACGAGATTACCTGGCCTGGCGTTCCAGCTGAGGGAGATCTGATGGAATACACCTCGGCTGAGCCCATGGCAGCAACCCCAGAGAGACCTGGCAACTCCAAGACCAAGTCGATGGCTTCATGGGACCCCAAGACATCGACCCCTCATGTCCGCGTGGCAGCAGTGGATGACCTTCAAGGTAGCCGAGTAGTCGCTACGGCCCAGGTTTTCGCCACTTCAAGAGACTACATCCTTCACACGCCTCAGACAGACCCAGAAGGGGCTGTTACTTATAAGTCGAGGCGGTCGGGTATCCGGAGTCAGGTTTCGACTAGGTCTGGATACATGGTATGGAACAGCTGTGCTGGCCCGCTGGCCTGGATCGTGCGGAATGTGCGCGATCAAGAGTTGGAGAAGCCTTCACGCAGAATTGTTTTGATGGATGCATACGACAGACTTATTGGAATGATCAGTCCAGCCGACAAGGAGGGAAGTGTACAATTGAGGCTTCATGGAAGCTTCCCGCCGGAGTTGGTTCCGGAAATTCTCGCTAGCTTCTCTGCAGTTTCCTACGTTATCTGGAATTACAATAGGCTCCAGGGATTAAATGAAGGTTGGGGAGTTGTCGACGGTGCTTTTGATGTAGCTAATATGGGTGTAACGATAGCTGGGATCTGACCTGCGTTGTGTCAAGTAATACAGAGGGTTCAACTAGCTTTCTTCCTTTTGTTCTGTCTGTCATCACCATGATCCCTCCGATGAGAATATCAAGGCAAAAGGACTTGTGCATCCCCCCCGTTTTAGTCCTCACTAACGCCGCTGACTCTCCAGCTCTACAGCATTGTCGCCCTGAGCCTCCTTCTGCTTGATGGCCCATGCCAGCTCCTCATCTGCCTTTTCCGTCCTCTTGGTGTCCTCAACTCCCAGCTGAACATTCTGAACCAGCCACACGAGCACTAAGAGTACTCCTGACACACAGACAGACCCGATGGCTAGAGTCTGTTGCGTTTGCCGGTAGCATTTGTCAATCGCATTTCTGTCGGGGCTGCCAATCTTATACTTCTGCGCAACGACAATGGAACCAAAGATCTTCCGACCGTCTTTGGCGCCGAAATGGGCTGTCAGCTTGCGAGGAAGAAGGGAGTTCCAAATTGCACCGCTGATGGTTACGCCGAGGTTGGAACCAAAACCTAGGGAAGAGAGATAGACGGCGGTAGCGACGGCGATCTGTTCGTTCTCGAGGACGGCCTGCAGGGAAACTTGCAATGCTACCTGTGCAAGGCCTCGGCCTACTCCAAGAAGTGATTTGGAGGCGATGAAGGCGGGCTCGCTGGCAATATGGGTACCAGATATGTTGGTGAGATAGATGGGCAGCCCAGAAGCAAGGATGATCAGAACCACGCCGAGCATGATAAACGGCTTAGTATGCTTGACATACTTTAAGCAGATGCCTGAAACCAAGGCGCCGATATTGTATGCCACGCGCTGGGCGTTGTCGACGCGGGTCGCGGCCCCTGGAGAGTAATGCCCAGAAACTTGTAGGAAGCTGGAAAGAAACGGCCGGTAAATACTGTCGGACATGGCGATGATGATGACGGAGGCACAGGCCACGATGACATTGCGCTCCCTGATGGTTCGATAAGGAACGATGGGGTTGGACGCAAATCTTCCGTCCCAGACAAGGAATCCGATAAAAGTCAGAACTCCAATGACGAGCAGCACGATGGATGATGGCCTCTCCCATCTGTCAGTGTTCTTGCGTCCAGCAATAGTCATAGGGAGCAGGGTCATTGCTAGTCCACTGATGAGAAGAAACCCACCGAGGAGATCGAGCTTGATGGCCATGTGCTTCGCTTTGCCAAAAGCTCCCGATGGAGCACCGTGGAGAAGAGACAGCCGCTCGCTGATCAACCCAATATTCTTGGCCCGGCGGCCCATCCAAAGCATGATGGCAATGGTCGGTATAGCCGTTACCGGCAGGATAATTGCCCACATTCCATAACCCCATCTCCAGTTTGATGTTTTGAGAATGTGTTCGCCGAGGTATGTTCCGGCATAGAGCGTGGGAATGGCTGTCAGGGACTCAGGCAAGGTGAACAAGATGCCTCGATTGACAAGGCTCGTGACGTCGGCGACGAAGATTTGCTGTGTGATGTTCCACCACGTATCGCCAAGAGAGTCAAAGATTCCTCCCGCCTAAGGATTGTCAGCTCAACGCCGTATGCAGATGGTCAATCGATCCGTACCAAGAAGGTGTCCACGTTCTTGCAGGCCGCAAACATGACGTTGCCCAGGGCCATGGATATGGCACCGCCCGCGAAGCCTTGTGGGCGGCCAAAATGCTACGCAATTTGTTAGAAGGAGGTTGAAGAGTTGAATGGTAATGGAGGCGTACGTCGGCCAGTTTGGCCAGGAGAGGGTAGGCCACAATTCGCACGATGCCGTTGATGATGGAGCCAGTGGTTAGAAGCGAATGGCCGTCAAAATGGCTGGTCGCATATGGCTCGTACACATTTTGCGTGTATACAGTCAAGTTCATGAAGAAGTTCATGACAAGAAGACTGGGCGATGGTCAGCAGACGCTTGGAAACAATCACCGAGAAGCTACGCACCATGCAATGGCGCTGCCGAGCGCTTTGGGCGTCCATAGCTTCCGCAGGGCTTCCGTCGCCGTCTTGGGTCTCGGCTCTGTTGCTGAAGTTGACGGGCCATCGTGTGATTGAGGATCGGTTGCCATCTTGGGCTGGAACTTGTTGGCAAAGATCGGAGGGAATCCTACAGAAAAGGTCGACGGTTGCGAGGCACCATCTTATCTAAGGGAAAAGCCTGCCGCAAGTCCAGGGCCCGACACGGCGGTTATCCCCGATTGAGTCTGTCTACACTAGACCCGGGTGGGGGCAAGATTATCATTGCTTTGTAGAGTTAAAGGCATTCCCAGAAGTTTGTCAATGGCCGGTCTTGGCTGCTGGACCATCCACTCGCTTCGCAGATACCTTGTCTTAAGCTTGTATCTAAGCTAATTTGGCATGGTCAGGCGGCCAGAAACCGTTGAACGAGCTTGTCATGAAGAGCTGAAGGCTAAAGGACCCCGAGTTAATCCTCTTTAAGCATTCTCCGCGCTCTCATCCCCACATCTCCCCCCTTGACGACATTTGATAGGCGGTGCCAGGAGAGCATCCTTGCTATCTTGCGGCGGAAGATCTTATCTGATCTCCATAATCTTCCCTGCACACATAAAATCGAACGACTGATGAGGCATATATTCACAGTGACAGAGTTTTCCCACCGTGCCCGTCTCAGTTTCTTTCTTGCTGGCCAAGAGGTGCCTTGGTGCGGTCTTGATTCTTCCAGCGATTAGACCTTGGCCATTAAACCACTGGTGGAAACAAGCATCACTCATTCCGCTGTACGGGATCGAGAGTGGGGTTTCATCTAAGCATGCCAGGATCATCCTCAGTAAGGCGCCGGTTTCGGCGCATGTTGACACGCTTGAAGCCGTGCTGGTGGACACTTTCCTTGGCCAATGTTTTTGTGAGACTGGATCACAAGGTCCTTCCTCTCCCAATCATTTCCCTGATCAGATGGAGACGCTTGGGCTATAAGTGGCGTTTGTCTCAGTTAAATCAGGTTGGAGTGTCAATGTCTGATTCTATGTTAACCCAGCAGCTATTGAACATTAACCAGCAAGGACTCTGAAAAGAACTGATCTAGAAATGGCTCCCCATAAATATCTTCCAGGTCAAACAGATTGTGCATAGTGCTTGGCGCAGGTGGCGGGTTCTCCTGGGAATCGTCAATGGGATGTATGAACTTGGTTGCAACCTGTATAGTGGCACTCGAGGTTGGACATCCGTGTCCCTCAGTGTCTCTGCTGGAGCTCGTCAGAACAGATCCCGACACGGCGGGATCCAGTAATTCCCAAATCATTTCGGGTTCGAATCGAATAATGGCACTGGAAGATTCATCCTCCTGCATCTCTTTTGGTCTTTGGGTAGCTTTGACATTAAGACTTTGGAGAATCTCGACCTTCACTTGGTGTAAGAAGGGGATATTACAAGCGCTGCGGACAAGACTTACCTTCTGTGCTATATGGGGCCACTTCCGAGCTATTCGTCTCAGGAGTATCTCGCATGTGGCAAGATTTTCTTTGGCCTTCTCTGATACCTTGCGGTCTCGAGCAAACTGGAAAATCCAAAGGATAGAGGCACATGCGGCAACTGCCTGCCCAACCAGAGGGTCGTTGACTTCAAAGGAGCGATCTTCGCACATTTGAACCAGACGAGAAACCCACTCGGAGTGGAACAGTGCCTGGTCAACAGTCTGCTGCAAGAATGAGCGAGGCTGGAACTTTCGCCCAGCCCTCCGAAGAGCAACAAGCTGAACGAACGGATTGTTCAGCGTGGCCTGCGCAGCGTGCATCGTGATCTGCATCAGGACCCATGGCGCCCAGTATTCTCGATAGGTGCTCAGGCTTGAAGGTGGCTGATCCGGAAAGGGTGAATTTCGGATCAAGTGTCTATGCGACGTGTTGTTTTCGAGTTCGTAGAGCTTGACGATGAGCTGATTGTGCCTCGAATTGGCCAACCAGGGGTATTCCAGAGCCCCGTGACGAATATTTCGCAGATACGATATAATACTGCCCCAGATACACACGTAACCCAAGCAACACGCGGTGATACCGGCGTCGTGAATGTTGCCCTCATAAGCATCGGTTAAATCGGGACAATAGCTCTTCATACCGTGTGAAGGATGCAGTGGTGGAGGCAGGGGAGCGCCCCTGGGATAGCTCGGAGGGCGAAGCGCTTCAGCCAGTGTGCTGGAATGGGGAGAGAAGGTACTCTCCAGGATCACGATACTCCAATGGCATCTTGATATAGCATCATCAGTATGTCGTGGATCCGAACCCACTGCCAAGTTCGATAACCGAAGTGCTTCAAGTCTCGCTGCGATTCCAATTGTCATCCAGGAGCGAGACTGCTTTCCAGCTACAATTTTATAAGTATGATAAACGTCTTGGGTGTGAATATCAACTCACCGATATGTTCGCATGATGCAAGGAGACAAAGAGCTTGCAATACTTCCAGCTTGACTGTCCCTTCGGCCGCCATATCGACAACAATACTCCTCGCTGCAGTAGAGTAATACTCGATTGCTTTGGACTCCAACCCATAATAGAAACTATGTGTGGTATAGTGTAGAGTAAGAGCCAAAAAGCTCCATCGAAGATAATGAGGGATCGTAGCAATTTTGGTTTGGAGACGGCGAGGATCGAATAGCGGAAGGGGCTGGAAATATAGCTTTTCGCGGTAGACATTCACAAGCTCGCTGAGCAACTCTGAAGGCGGTTCCGGATTTCCCGGTGACCTGAATTCCATTCAGTCATGTGGGAGAGACAACGGTAGGATCTGTGACTCACCAAGTGGATGGATCAGTGGATGTCAAAGGCTCCATCTGCTGAGAGACCCTGAGTGTTGAGCTTGCTCGCTTACGCCGGGCTTCCAACTCTTGAGTGTCCAGTCCGTCTGTGAAAGAGCTGCGCAGGCAGTTGTCAGCATTTAAGAGTTACTGATCGAAATGCCAACCCCGAGTACCGTCCAGGCTTACTTTGGCTCCTGGTGATGCGAACTGCTTGATGGACTCGGCGAGCTGTTGTCTTGACCTTCCAAGGGCCTGCTGCATGATAGGGTTAGATCGAGAACAACAAAGACCTCGCATCAGATGCACTCACAAGCTTCTGGCCCGGTTCCACCTGCTTCTAGTATCGACATGGTTCCGGGGAAGATAGATACACGGTCGGTTTGCCAGACGACAGTGAGAGCAACCGGGCTTTTCTGCAGGGCATTTGATCTTCTTCTGACTGGGGGTGCAAACTCGATTAGCCCTGAGCGATTTCCACTACGCGGAATACTTACCGACAGCGTTCGCAAGAGCGCCTCACACGCGGTTCGCGGGAACCTCGTCTCGTCATGTTGGGGCCTTAACTGAGTGATGCCACGGAATTCCGGGCCACGGCCAGAATCAAGAAATAGCACAGCCCGGAAAAGGTCCGAATTCCGGGGCATTCAGTACTCGTGATGTGCGGGGAGAGACATTCTATCCTATCAGCGTACGAAGCAACGGTGATGGAACTCCCCCGCTGGGTTAACGTGCGGGGGCCTTGAACCATTCAATCGGGTTCGTCTCCGAAGCGTGAGACTCAGTCTCGGCTCTTGAGCCGATCCGGTGAAGCGTGACTAGCTCTCGATATCGAAGCAAGTCTCTGGAACGCGCCAACGCGTGGCTTTATTGTTAACCATCATTCAGTAATCAAAGGGTTTACAGTGATTTCGGAGTACCAGAGCCTGGAATTGCAGAGCTGATAAAATCGATCAAGATCCTCAAGAAGAGATGCCTCGAGGCGTGCATGTCTCATAGCAGCAGATCCCAAACACCAAGTCACGCAGAAGCCCTTTCTGTGCAAAAGCGCGCTACATGGTTTATAATGCTTCCTTGAATGACTTTCTACACTATTTCTAATTTGCGACCATATCGCTTAGTCCTTGCGCTTCTTGCTTCTCTCAATACAAAGAGGACAATTGGGCCAGTCGATTGTTGTCACAGCGCGAGCCGGGTCCGGCCAGCGATCGCAACGCCCTTTCTTCTTCTGGCCTTCGCACTCTCGGTCTATGAATGCCTCATCCTTGAGAACCTTGAAGCAGGTGCCGCACTGTGTGACATAGCGCGAGCTCCAACACATTTCGGCAAGTTCGTGGGCCAAATTCGTGGTTCTGAGGTTGGTTGACGGTTGAGGGTGGCAGTACAAATAATGATGGTGTGTTGAGATGTGACCCTAGGAGAATAAAGACGCCAATTTATAGCTGTTAAGAGTGTGAACTGAAAAGGTGTAACGGCCGCTTGGTCTGAGTCACATAAGTTTGGAGGAGTGAATACCTACTCGCAAGTTCTAATCAGCGTTGCTTCTCGACATGAAGTTGAACACACTGAAGTTTTGTAAAATATCCACTGCTTACTTGATTAGAAAGCTTTGTCTCTTATCTGGAGTCGAAGTGTACAAGAGGCATCATTCGTTTCAAGATTCCGATTTGTCACAGCTCTTATTAGACACAGAATGATTGCGACGTACTGAGTCTCATCCATTCATCATTATACTGGTTAGGGTACCAACACAGTCTCCAGAACAAAATTGAAGATAGTTACGAACACTAAGCTAAAAAGCCATGGAAACTATCAATACCTTCTTTCTGTTCCTGATGGATTTTCAACACTCTCCTCTTTACCTCCCCTCAACCCCATGCCTCCATATATCTATGGCCCGCCTGAGCTTCTCTTCTTCCTCATTGTGCCTTGCAAGACAGGTAGGACAGTTTCGCCAGTCGACTGAGAGAGTACTATACCTAGGGTGCGGTATATAATCACAACGGCCGGTTGTTCGCCTGCCTCTGCACGCGTGGTTTACAATGAACTGGTCGCTCAAAACAGCGTTGCAGTTGTCGCATCTTGTGAGGTAGCGCGTTCTCCAGCACATGCTCGGATGTTCCTTGACGGGATTTCGGGATTCTGAAGTTGGTTACGCAAGTTGCGATTTTGGTGGGAGTTGACTTTGTGGTTCAGATTCTCGTATTGCATTATCAAGGGAAACTGGGCAGGAAAGATGCTTGAATTTATAGATTCAGCGAAGCGGCAGTCACATGGGATTGCAGTATGCTATTTCTTATGAAGAAATATGAAAGTGGAATATCACTCCTCGAGATTCAATCAGTGCTGCTTTCTTCGTCGCTACCTAGGGTCAAGCAGGGTAAGCTATACGAATATTCACCACGGACTCTAGCAAAATTCCCTTACACGGACACCAGTTATCAGAGATTGATGCTCTTCAAAGTTCGATGACCACTTAAATGCAACAATAGAACCTATCATAAATCTTGGTCATTTACCGAAACAATTAGTGAATAAGCTAGCAACAGATCTAAAAGGCTGTGAAGGGCTATCGAATATCTATGGATCGGTTTGATCCTGACTCCGAGAATGCTGCACACATGTCTTGTCTACCCAACCGCTCCAAGCAGTCATCGAAGCTAGGTTTGTTAATCACTATGCTAACTGACCTTTGCTCTCTCAAGGCAAGGTGCTACCACAATAACAAAGAACAGAAATTTTCCACATTTCAAGCATTATAACCCAATACTTACACAATGACGGTCAGAACCATACAGTTCCTTTCTCAAGTGAACTATCAACTTCACCACAATACCTGACCTCGAGTCACCCAAATCCACCAACAATCTTGTTATGGCGAGGTCGCATACTGCTGAATAAGAGAGCTCAGTATTACGTCCCGCGATAAGGACAAGATCGAAGCCGCACCTCGCGCATCAGGGGAAGAGCACGCCGATAATGACGGCCTTCAGAAGGGTCACACTCTACTCAAATCAGGCCTAGACGAACTTGGGTATTGGGAGTCCGTGAAGGTCTTCTGTAAGTTAAAATTCCGAGTCACCGTGATTCTTTGTCAATATGAATTCTCACTATTCAGGCTGTCCTAATTTGCAACTTGCTGCCGCCGCCGATGGCTGCAATACACCTTGAACGGTAACGCCATTGCCAACAAAGGTTTTATCAAGCATGTAGGGTTTGTGAATAAAAACGGAGAAAGCGTTCTTAACGCCAACTACATCGCTCTCTGGGGCGCTATGCAGTCCCTGGGCCAGCTCGTCGCCATGGTGTTTATGAGACCCATTTCAGATGCCATTGGTCGAAAGATGACCATGTACACACTCTGGGTCATACTTGCTGGTGTAAGGCTTCGCTACATGCTGATTCTCGTTTCTATGAAATGAAAGGCTAGCTTGCATTCAGTCGATTGCCCTTGAAATCGTCGACCGCGACTGGAGAGTTTGGACTGCCGCCAAGATCCTGGCGGCCCAAGACAGCGGCGACAACAGCCTGGGAGCCCCGTGTGAAGAGATTGATGAACAGGAACAAGCCTCTCCTGGCTCTGCTGGCACCATCTCGATCAACCTGCCGGACCGGGCTAAGAGTCCCGTGTGTAGTGTAAGTCGATGTCGATGAGAAGGATAGAGCTCGTGTGTATACCTACGCAGCGAGGGCGATAGGGGCGAAGTATAGCTATAGTTACAAACTCGCGGTGCCTCCTCTACTCGTTGCATAACTCATATGTTGCTGATAATCGACGAACATAGCGACTCCGGCCCCTGATCCAAAAAATTTTACATTCGCAGTTCGGTAAGATCATTGTTAAGGCCGAAGCGCCACAACTCCCTCAGGAGTATCCTTCCAGTCAAGCTACGGTGTATCTTAACCTGGACTTGGGCTATAGCCCGGACAAGGCTAAGGAAGTCTTCTTTCAGACTATTATCGGGACACATTTCCACTTTCCACACATTTGTGCTCCCCACACACTTTCACTCTCCACATTACACTCCCCATGTGTAGGTCGCGATTTATTATCGGGCAGGCTCGAACCTTCAGCCAAGTTAGATCAGAAGTCAAGTATGTTTCCTTCGTAAAGTCATTCACCGCTAGACCACCACACCCTCTGATCATAACCCCACCCTTCGGGTCTGGATATTTTTCTTCATCTACACACATATTATCCTGATCTCTCCACGCCCCTAATAGCTCTGATGCATAACTGCGCGCTCTTGAATCGTATTTTTTTCCACTTCTACGGTATCTGATAAACCTCCCTAATTCTTATCTTTCCTCTGTTTATTACCAGCTAGCTCACTTTCTGACACCACTAACTCTCACTTGATGGAGCCGCGAAAGTACAAGTCAACCCTATACCGACGGACCATGGTTCCAAGCAAGTCTTCCATTCTAAGGCGCAGCTATCCAGGGAATTAAAGATGCGATCATTAAGCACTGGGTATAAAACGGGGTTCTAAAAGACTGCAATAATAGTCTAAAAGAAGACTTCCTTGGCCTTATCCGGGCTATAGCCCAAGTCTAGGTTAAAATATACCGACGCTTAACTGGGAAGGATAATAGAGAGGAAGAAAAGAAGACCAATTAGGGACCTCGAGACTATCCTTAACCCGACCTTTATCGCCAGCAGCGTCGACCTACTTCTGACTCTAAGCGTGGTGGACCTAAAGGGCTAGGTTCCTCTCGCTACGCAATCAAGCCCGTTGTGTTTGAGGGCAACTTCACCGGCCCTCGCCTTAAGTGCAGGTTAAAATACGTCATCGGATAACTAGAAAGGATACTGGAAAGGAGGATACTGGAAAGGAGGATACTGGAAAGGAGGATACTGGAAAGGAGGATACTGGAAAGGAACATGTTGGAAAAGGAGCAAACAAGATCTTGTTAGACCGGCATTTTACAGCTGGAAGACCGTCGCTCAACCTTTAAGATGGAACGACAAGGAGTCACGGCGTTACGAGGGTCGTGAATCCCTGGTTTCAACACTGATATCTAGAGACCTTTTATCTGGAGACCTTTTCATGCTGGTTTCAACATCCGTAGCTTAAAGTGTTGACTGTTCATTTGCCCTTGTTCATTTCTTCTTTAAGGGCAAGATAACGTCTCGCCAGTTTAGAGAAAGTGTTTGATGCATACGAGTATTTTCCGAGCTTTGTAAACTTTCAAGGAGCATCTTCAAGCGCCAGACAATCGAATACCAAGCGCTGTGTTTGACTTGATCATGTTAATGCAGTGCAAAGCTACACACCCTAGACCAAGCAGGGATATAAGCTCTAATGATGGCTTTTCCGAACATGGCTAGTACCACCGAGGGATCGATCAGTCCACCGATACAGGAATATATCCGCTTGTATGATATTAACCTGCTTTTCCGTCATTTCCTCATTCCTCTCATCTCCCTCTTTATCCGCCTCCACTCGAATCCATCCAACCTCCACTATCAATGCATAAACCATCTTATCCGCTGAACTCAGCAGCCAGTGACGCCCACAGCGGCATTGAGAACAATGCTCAACCCGTGTCGATCTTTATTAGTCCATCGATTCCCACCTCTCCGCAATTTGCTGGACGGAAGCGCAGCTCGTCATCAGACAAGCAGCCTCCAGCTGGTGGAGGAGATGAACTTGGCAAGATCCGCAAAGTCAGCCGGGCATGCGACTATTGCAAGCTGAGAAAGGCCAGGTGCACGGGCGACCAACCATGTGCTAAATGCGTGTCCAGAGGTAGGGCATGCTTGTATAATGCAAAGTACACCCGTGGCAGACCCCCTACACCACCTCCGTCTCAGGCTCGATCGAAACACTCATCCGCCAGAAGAGACAATTCGACCGGACTTGATTCAATATCTATAGCCCGCAGACCGTCCACAGAGATCGGCAATGGCAGTGACCTCTCCCGTCAATACTCCCGGCCGCACGAAAGCACCGCACCGTCCAGAGCTTCTCCGGAACTGAGCATGGCCGAAATCCAGGGTCAAGTTTTTGATCCAACTTCAGGTCTCACATTCCTCCATCGAGCTTTGAAACGACTGTCTTCTCAAAACAAGAATGGTTTGCCAGAAATGGGCCGGCCCGTGTTGGAGAATCAGTCTCTGATGATGGGCGATAATCCTTTGCCCGAGGAACGTGACCATGGCCCTTTCCGCTTGCCTGACCCGGCCGAAGGGAGGAAACTGCTTAACCTCTATTTCGATGTATGCATTGCAACATACCGTATCCTGCATCGACCAACAGTTGAGGGCTGGTTGGGCACCATGGAGACAAATCTTCAGGAGGGACAGGCTCTGTGGTCTCACATCGGTCGGGCAAGGGCAGCAAGTGTCCTAGTCGCACTCGCCATCGCTAAACTACACAGCGAGAAGTCCAAAGGATTCCTGTCTGCAGAAGACGAAGCTCAAGCGCTCAGAGCAAGTGATGAACTGTACACCATCTCGGCCCGCCTGGCAGACGACGAGACAGGCTTCCCGACACTCGAGTCGGCGCAGGCTAGGATTGTGCAAGTCCTGTATCTGCTCACCACTTCGCGCTTCAACCGTGGCTGGTATATCTTTGGCAATGCGCTGCAACTCATTTCTGCCCTGGGTCTACATCGCCAAGCCCACTCCAAACGACAAGGCCTCACGCCGAACGACTATATCCATACGCAGCTTGGCATCCGTACGTTTTGGACCGCATATATCCTCGATAATTACTTGGGCGTTGTTTTTGGGCGACCGCGGCACTTTCACGATGAGGATATTGACCAAGACTTGCCTGATCGCATCAACGACGACGACATGACTGCGGTTGGTCCAAGCACGACAGTTGAAACCCCTGAGGATTGCCATGTTGATGCACTAGTTTTCCACGCAAAGTTAGTTTACACCTCTTACCAACTGATTCCTCGCTTGTCTCTCGACCTACCATGCCTTTCGTCCTTTGCTACTCACCCATGTCTTATGTCATGTACCTGACAGTTGAACGTACAAATTAGAATCGCTCGAATTATTGGCTCAATATCTCGAGACGTCTACACTCTTCGGAACATTTCCAAAGACGAGCGAGTGGAGGCTGCTACCAGGTTGATCCATAGAGTCCACGAATGGCATGCGAGCCTGCCGGTACATCTTGGATCTATCCGTCCATCTATGCTCATCCCGAGTTACCGCAGACAAGCAACCGTTCTCAAGCTAGCACACTCTCACGCGATCATGCATGCAAGTCGCCTGTTCCTGCTCGGAAACTCTTCTGCTACATACGAGAACCAGGTGACAGAGTGCATTGAAGCTGCAAAAACGGTGCTGGAGACTGTCGATCAACTGGCAGGGGAGGGACCAATATTTCACGCCTTCTGGTGGACGCACTACGTGACCTTTTGCGCCCTTGTCGTTACGTATGTGTGGGAAATCCAGCAGCGCCGGGCAAATCGTCCGATTGGGGGGCAACATAGAACGAAGCTTATTGAGCTGGCTGAGAGATGCCAGACGCATCTTGCCCATGCAACAGCATCGAACTCACCAAGTCGCCGGTATGCCGTGATATTGGAGGAGTTTAGAACCGCAGCGACTTCTTCGGGCACGCGGCCGTTGATCGTGGCGGCAGATACGGAGGCATTGCAGCAACCAGATCAAGGTGGTATGCTTGAAAACTCGCTGACGATGGATGGTGCGATGCCAGGTGGCCATGGACAAGGGTTTGAGTCTGTGGATAACCCGGTGTTGGATAACGCCCATCTTTTTGACGAGTGGCATACTACGGACTGGCTAGACCTCGACTCATCGGTGAGAAGCAGATGATCTTGCAGATGGAACACACACTAATAATTGGATAGGCATTCTGGCCGCATACGGTCTTTGATGAGAATATTCGTTGGCCAAATCTGACTTGAGCACTCGAATCCACGATGGCTTGTACCAAGTATATCCAGCCCATTTACCGAACCTTTCCAGATTTTCTGGACCAGTTTCTCGCGCCACTCGCTTGACTCCTTATTCTCCCAATTCTTGAAAGATATCGAAATCCCACCTTGACTGCGAATTGTCTGTTACGTTCAAGCCCGCTCAGTTGACTCAATACGTCTTCGGGGGGTAACTACGCGGCTTGTCCTTCCTGGAAGGTAGTTTAAAAGAGCCGATTGATTTGATGAATTATCTGATTTGGAAACTCGTCAGAATTAATATATGGAATGGACGATCGGCCTATAATGTTGGGCGGATTAAAATCCAACGTCGGCTCTGGTCCATGGTGTCTGTGTCGGAAACCACTATTTTCGAAGAGGAAACAAGTCTAGGTCAAAATGATTGGACCTCGATAGAGCAAAATCTTTCACGAGGTACAGTCATGTCCAATTAGCTCTGTTATATCGCTTTGAGCCAACTAGCACTTAACTATCATACAATTTTAGACAACCTTGACGATGTAGGATTGGCTGATCCCTGGAGAGTTAGTCGCTTGATGCTCAATACTGGTATCATGGTGGTATTAAGACAAGACTCAAGCGACATGTGACTCAGCACAGGTGGCTGCTTAATGGTATCTTGCTCACTGGCTCAACTTTGGCTCAGTCGTTTATTTTGTCTGCTAGAAGCAATTATCAATGAATAAGAGCTTTGCCTATTGTTAGCTCGATTGATTGATTGATTGATCCTACTCGGCCGGGATTATCAAGGTTCGTCTCGGCTAAACTTCGGCCCCCTCACCTCACCAGACTTTGTTTCAGGCCTGAGGCATAATACATCTCTCAGCGCAGAAATTTTCAGTGCCCACTCAAGTATCCGGAAGCGATCCTTGCCAACATCAAGGCGCCGTTACTTTGATCAACTAATTGACATCCTTTTCCGAATTACAATCGGCATACGCAGCAATGTGTGGCATTAGCGCCATTTTGGTTTGTCTCCCCGTAGATCCTTGTATATCCGTGAGATCCTCGACTTACTTCAACCTAGCTCGGCGACATCAAAGCCACGACGGCTGCTGTGGAGCTGCACGAAAGCATCTACTATCTTCAGCATGTAAGTGTCGACTATTTCCACTGGGTTTCACCAAGATACTGATGCGCGGGCTAGCGTGGACAAGATGCTGCAGGCATCACCGTATGCAAGGGAGGAAGGCTGTACCAAATGAAAGGCAACGGCCTCGCCTCCAAGGTCTTTCAGGAACCGGCACGTCTCGCCGACAACCTGCCCGGATACGCTGGTATTTCTCATGTTCGGTACCCCACCAGTGGGACTTCCAATGCGCAAGTATCCCCTATTGGCGTGGACGAGTATCTGCTGACCACCACTTCAGATCCGAAGCCCAGCCCCTCTACGGTGAGTGGCCGACAACCTGTATCGCTGAAACATTGAAGCTAACATAGTCTAGTCAGTATGTTTAACCGCCCAAGGAACAACTCCAGACCCATCTCAGTTTACTAACAACAACCCCTTCCAACAGATAGCCCCTTCGGGTTGAGCTTGTCAGTGAACGGCAACTTGGTCAACAGCACAGAACTTCGCAGCTTCTTGGATCTTGAAGCTCGCCGCCATGTCAACACCGACTCCGACTCCGAACTCCTGTAAGCTCATTTTGTTCCGGGACCTTCGCTGGGTATCTGCTAACCCTAATCCGATAGTCTGAATGTCTACGCACACGCTCTGCACGAACTCGGCAAGGCTCGAGCCAACGTGGACGACATTTTTGCCGGACTCCGTGAGGTGTATTCGAGATGCAAAGGTGGCTATGCCTGTGCTGCCATGATTACCGGCTTTGGCATCCTGGGGTTTAGGTAATTTGACCTGTTTATGTCTTGGAGTTGTAGCTAATATCTTGTTAGGGATGAGAACGGAATTCGTCCCCTCTGCCTTGGATCACGACCATCTGCCACTCTTGAAGGGGCCAAGGATTACTTAATGGCTTCAGAATCTGTTGCTTTGACCCAGCTCGGCTTTACTAACATTGTCAACATCTTGCCCGGGCAAGCCGTTTTCATTGAAAAGGGAGGCAGCCCACAGTTCCGACAAATCGTGGAGATGAAATCCTACACCCCCGACATGTAAATCCCACTTGGTTATGTTAATCAATCTTATGCAATCTTGCTGACAGTATACCAGTTTTGAGATGGTCTATTTTAGTAGACCCGACAGCACGATGGATGGAATTTCTATCCATCGAAGCCGGCAGAACATGGGGCACAAGCTTGCAGAGAGAGTGAAACACATTTTAGGAGAAAAGGGGGTCCAAGAGATTGATGTTGGTTAGTATTCCTTTGACTCGGGAAGTTTTAGTGAGGACAACTATATTGACCTACATACAATAGTTATTCCAATCCCAGAGGTAAGCGCTTCCTTCATATTCCAATACCCAACGGTCAAATTCTGACTGGAGTCTTGCCAACAAGACCAGCATCACATCCGCAGCCGTCCTAGCGAGTTGCTTAAATAAGCCACTCTCGAATGCGTTTGTAAAGAATAGGTAAGGAATCCCGGACCTGTTGACTATGGGATAGTAATTGACGAAACACCAAGGTACACGTTCAGAACATTTATCATGGTTTGTTAATCCCACCACAGAAAGCGAAAAAGCTCACTAATTCGAACTTATAGCCGGGTCAAAAGGCACGACAACAGGGCATTCGAAGAAAGCTGTCGCCCATCCAGTCCGAATTTAGAGGCAAAGCTGTGCTTCTAGTTGATGATTCCATTGTCCGTGGCAACACATCACGTGAAATTGTACGTAACCCTCTTTCCTGTTCGCAAAGTCGGGAGAAAGGATCAAGATGTGCTCTTCTGGGACTGGCTAGAGCGTTTCCTCCGAGAAGAGAGGTGGCTAACTTCATTATCTAGGTTCTGATGAGCAGAGAAGCAGGTGCTTCCAAGGTCATCCTGGCTTCGTGTTCGCCAGAAATCACCCACCCCCATGTCGTAAGTCAGACCTGACCTCACTCGTTCATTTTCCTGCCAATATTGCTCGTACAGCAACACCCTGAACTATGACTAACATAATTTATTCAAGTATGGCATTGATCTTGCCGACCCTGCACGTAAGAATACTGTCAAGGATATTACATTGGGGAGACATATTAACTATAAATAACAGAACTCGTTGCGCATAACAGGACTACAAAGGAAATTGCAGAGCATATTGGCGCCGATGAGGTAATCTACTATAACCCACCAATTTACATAACTAACATATTTCAGTTGATATACCAATCACTAGATGATTTGAAAGATGCCTGTTTCGAAGCAGTTGAGGGCGATACTGCTATCACAGACTTTGAGGTTGGAGTCTTCTGTGGAAAGTATAAGACAGAAGTGCCAGAGAACTACTTTGAGCACCTCAGCGCAATACGGGCGAAGGGGAAGAAGCGAAGGAATGCAGACGACGAAGGCTCAGACGCAAAGAAACCAACCCTGGTTGCCAATGGCGGCCCCGTGAATGGACAGAAGGGACCAGAAGCCGAGGCAGAGACTGTGATCAACCAAGAGGACATCAAGTATGTTTGCCAATGATAAACTCAGCAGTGCACAATGACTAACCTTACCACAGTCTTCACAACTTTGCGACGGAGCGTTAGATTGCTGCTAGCGAGGTTGCAGAACGGAAGCAGGGTCAAATGCTATGTGTGGGCTGTTGGCCTATGGCCTGAAGGAGTTATCTAGTTACTAGGAGAATGGTTGGCAATTCCTGGTAGTGAAACTGTTGGCTTCTCGCGATGTTTAACATGAGATTCTCGCGTAATAACTTCTCTTTTGCTAGGTCTAGGCATGTTGCTTTGAAGAAATACTTTTAGACTTAGACATCTTTAAAGGAGATTGAATAAAAGAAATGCATAGAATACCACCTCTCGGTGAACTAGACGGCTCATCGGTCTCACGGCTCCCGGAGGCGAGCGTCTTGCATAAGGGATCTCGCCACAGCCAAGTTAGAAGACTTCCAGATATCTGATCTGGCCCCCAGCGACGTCCCAGGTGCCAAAGCCTGGAAAAATGACTGGCTGCCGCTACGAGGTTCGGCGTGGAGGATGGGGAGATGGTCGAGGTTCCGGTGGGCTTGTAGAAGCCGGCACTGACTCCCTGTAACGGCGAAAGATATGAGTATAACCGCGAAGGAGTTAATGGATGATTGAGTGGCTGACTTGATGAAGTAGATGTGGGTTGCATTGAAAAATCATGCTGGCCCCAAGATTAGAAGATAGCTCAAGGGAACGAACGCCCAATGTTTATCGTGATAGCCATGGGCCCAGACTGGTGTGGCTGTATTTACTCCAAAGTTTCCACCCTTCACCTTAGAATCCTTGCCCATCGCTTGATCCATCTCAGCCTTGAGCACGGGGTTCACACCCTTTTTCGTATCTTTCCTGCTCCTCGGGCGGGATTTGGTGGACGGGTGGTCATCTGGTAATTTTTCGATCGGCGTCATTGTTGACTTTCCCCATCGGAACGCTGTCTCTGAAGCAGGTCTGTCAGACCTCTGCTGCTCTGCGGTTTGAGGGCCTGAATTTGTGGCGGACGACATATTGGGGAGAGGAAAGACGACAGTTCAACCAAGTGTAAGAAGTAATGGCTTGTTGACACCGAAGTCGAGAATAAGGTATCGAATCACCAGGTCAATACAAAGAAAAACAAATCAGGCCCGGTTATAACCAATTGACGGCACGGTGGAGAGGATGGATTTCACTGCCACGACTTGTCTCCTCTTGTTGGGAGAATCTGGGGACCAACAGGTCTTAATTTCTGACCTGAGTGGCCCGTTTTCCATTGCCAAGGGCGTGATCAACACGACCAACGCTGATTTACGAGCTGCGGCATCTCTGTAAAGAGAAATGCCGAGGGGACAGGATTCCTTGACAAGCATCTTCTGGGCTTTGAGATGGAACATCAAGGAGTCACGATGTTGCGAGAGTCATGAGTTCCTGGTTTCATCCCTGCTATCTAGAGCCCTTTTCATGCTGGATCCAAATCAGTCCAACATTCGCAGCCTGAAGTGTTGACTGTTTGCGTCTGTCAGTGGTTGGCTGACCGTCGTCAAGACACTCAGCTAGCGCTACGGTTAATTCGATTTTTAGTAATTCAAGTAATTAAATATCAATATTATTATTCTATTAGGGAAGAGCTAAGAGAAGCTATACGGGCGAGAAAGTATTTCGATGCTATGTGGCTTTTGTATAGTGAGCCTAATGTATGCAAGAGGAGTGGCACCCGAGGAAGACCCTATCGATCCAGTATGCAAAATGCAATCTCTTTACAACCGGCGGTTAGCACCAACTTAATTTCTCTTTATAGGTATTTACTAGAATTTAGATTAATATTTAGGAGAGGCATTGTCTAAAATTGCATAACTCTTAGCTAATTTATAACTATTTTAGGATTATTATTAGCTTAGGGTTTACTTAATATTTAATAATCCTTATTATTTTTAAAACTGTATTTAACCACTATATATGTATTTACATAGGAAATAATTAAACATTTTAAGTGTGAGTATCCCGGCTGTAGATAGTTCTTAAAGATGCTTGCTGGCTCTACCTGGGATGAGCGCAATGTACGGAGGCCCTCGCCCGCTCCATGCAAGTTATGATACACACTTCAAAGCATGACACTTGGAACATTGAGTTTCCAGTGAGTGTCTAGAAATTGGGACATAACCCGGTCTTAA
Source organism: Fusarium cyanostomum (assembly GCA_014824385.1). Taxonomy (NCBI): domain Eukaryota; kingdom Fungi; phylum Ascomycota; class Sordariomycetes; order Hypocreales; family Nectriaceae; genus Fusarium; species Fusarium cyanostomum. Next base: position 87,504 of record JABCKW010000637.1, read on the forward strand.
ACTCTCAAGAATTCCATTGCGCCTGAAGTAAACCCACCCGAAACATACCCACCAATATACACCGCAACTTTCCCGAAATACAATGATCAAGACGCCGAAACAAACGCCCAATATAAACCGGACCAGCAAGAGAAACACCACCCCAGATAAACCCAGATAACCCAACTTAACTCCCTTTTACTTCCCATGCATGTTTTTAAGATGCGTCCTCAGCCCGGCCTGATTTGGGAAGTCTTTCGTGCATCCAGGCTCGCCACAGGTAAAGACAGCTCCACTATGCGTCTCCTTGTGATTCTTCAGCCCTTGTTTGCTGGTGAAGACGCTATCGCAGCCAGGATAGTCGCAAGGTAACTTGTTCTCGCCGGCGTGGGACTTGAGATGGTAGTTGAGACCATTTGACTGCGTGAATGCTTTGCTGCAGCCGGGGAACGTGCACTTGTACTTCTTGATGTTCTTGTGAGTATTCAAGTGAGTCGTCAACTCCGAGTTCGTCTTGTAGGCCTTGTCGCAGCCGGCCCATGTACACTTGAACTTCTTCTCATTAGTATGAGAGAGTTTATGGGTCTTCAAGTGGTCCCTGCGCCGATATGCCTTGTCACAGCCGGGATAGTCGCACACGAAGGGCTTGTCTTTGGTGTGAGTGAGCATGTGGTCGTTGAGATGATAGGGAGCATCAAAACCTCGGTTGCATCCAGGCTCCTTGCAGAGATGACGTTTCTTGCTGATGTGCGATTTCTCATGCTCACCAAGCTCTTCTTGGGTACTGAATGTCTGCGAGCACTCAAGCAAATAGCACTTGAAAGGCTTGTACTCGCTCGAATGAACGTGCCGGTGGTTTTCGAACTTGTCTTCGCTGTTGCACTTGAACTCGCGTCTGAGAGCGTTCTGTGGAACTTGAAACCAAGAGCCTGTTGAAAGGCACTGGGATATCTAGGAACGCCCTTTTTGGTTGTTAGCAAGTCCAATCCGCCGATATGGTTCAGTACGTACTGATCTTGGAAGCCAGAAAGAACCTCAAGCTGCTCCTTGGAGTGGATGGTGGAGATGACTTGACCCATCTTGTAACTCGGTTTCTTCTGTTAACGATGTGGGGATCTGACCCAAGGCGGAATGCTTCCGTAACTCTGGGGTGGAGAATGCAACGATCCAGATGGATCGAGCAATAAACCGACCTCTTGCGAGCGCCGGCGTCTCACACCTTCGAGCACTTCTACAGACCGACGAGGGTCGAGGGTCGGAGATCTGACTCAAGACGGAATGCTTCCGTAACTCTAGGGTGGAGAATGCAACGATCCAGATGGATCGAGCAATAGACCGACCTCTCGCGAGTGCCGGCGTCTCGCACCTTCGAGTACTTCCACAGACCGAATTGAGATCAAGATCGGATGGCTGACGACTGGAACTTGACACAGCGCGGCAAGACAAGTTCAATGGGTAGACAGCGGCGAAAGAACGAAACGCGGAACGGGAATAGAGCATGAGACGATGAGGAAGATAGCAAAAAGAGAAGTTGAATATAGATCTCGACGTGTTCTTGGAGAAGTCCACTATGTACACCATCAGCGCCGTTCAGAAATAGCGCAGCAGGTGGGAAGGTTTGGATGCAAATCAGGAATGAACTTACCTTTGTGGCACATACCAAAGCCCTCTTGCTCGTTTGACTGGCGAAGAGGAAACTCGAGCGAGAATCCAATCCAAAGGTCGGTATCTGCTGACCTGCGAGCTTCCCGTCCGAGAATGGGTCCGTCCGGGCCGTCTCGAAGAAGCGCGAGGCTTAAAGTAAGTCGTAGCGACAGCGACGCGAGCGGGAGCGGAACTGTTGCTCTGGCCTGAAGCCATGTTTTGAACCGATGATCCAGACATGGCGATAACTCGACGACTGACTGACGGAGATGACAGAGAACAATCAAGGAAACCGTCGGTATGTGCAAGCACAAGGACAGACTTGCGAGCGCCGGCAAGTTTCTCAGGATCGTCGTCCACGAGGAGGGAAGCAACAAATAAAGCGATAGACCAGAAGCCTATCGGGAAACGTCGAAGAAAAGGGCAACTCAGGAATCTCACCGCGAGCAGTGATCTCGTTCGGAGGGGAGATGTTGATGAAGAGGGGGAAAACAGGAAGAGGGGGAAAACAGGAAGAGGAGAGGGGGGAAATTGAATCAAGATCAGAGGAAATCGTTTGCTATTGTTCCGTGCATCAGCAACTGGCATGCCAGTGGTCGGCAGTGCAGAGCAAGCAAGCTGTGAGCAGCGTATCATATTCAGGTGCTTGGCTTCCAGTAGCAGTAACGTTAGTTAGGCCCTGCCCAGACATTTAATAATTAATTGATGCGCACCGCCACTTGTGCTTTTATGGAAACTTTCATACTCAAAGAGGAGAGGTCTCGCATGGATTGACCGGGGTTCACCAGACAAGATCATGAGCGTTACTCAACGTGCAACTCTGATTGCGATTGTAAGCTGCACATCAATTCGCTACTTATTTAATCAAACGTCATGATATGTCAAAACCGTTCAAGGATTTCGTTTTCCATTATCATTTCTCCATCCGTGTTCCCCAACGGTGCGAATCGGCTTTAGTCCAAAAAGGATGCTAAAACCGGGGATCGACCCCACAGCCCTCGCTTATAGGCCGGACAAAAAAAAGTGGGAGATATCATCGAAGGTGGTCCTTAGACAGACCTCTCGCGAGTGCCCGCTTGACCACTATCTAACCTCACCTGGGAAAAAGGTTTCCTTTTTCAGCATAAGAGGCTCTGTAAGAGTACAAGTGGCGGTGCGCTGCTCCACCACTCCCCGTGGCATTCTTCACAAAATCGTCTCGACAGCCCTTCCCATAATAAGGCAGAGATGCGCACCAGCTTTAGTCCGAAAAGGTGCTAATACCAGGGATTGACCCCACAGCCCTCGGTTATAGGCCGGACAAAAAGAGAAGTGGGAGATATCCTCAGAAGTTAAATTTCGAGCGCCGAAGAGAGCAACCTCTCGCGAGTGCCGCTAAACCATCTGGCCTAATCTCACCTGGGAAAGGGTATTTTTTTCAGTATAAGAGGCTCCGTAAAGTACAAATAGCGGTGCGTTGCTCCACCAGTCCTCGTCGCATTCTTGTTCGACATGTAAAATCGTCTCTCGACAGCCCTTCCCATAAGGCACGCACGGCACACAAGACGGAGAACAACAGATCTGCCAGCCAAAACAGACAACATCGGACAAAAAGGTACTAATACCGGTGATCGAACCTATAGCCCTCGCTTATAGGCCGGATAAAAAGAAAAGTAGGAGATATCATCGAAGGTGGTCCTTCTAAAACAGGTACGGACCTCTTGCGAGCGCCCGCTGGACCACCATCTAATCTCACCTGGGAAAATAGGTTCCTTTTTCATCATAAGAGCGCTCCGTAAGATTGAATGAAGGGCACATCGCGGGGCTTGAGGAGAATGCAGCAGGCCGGACCTCGCGGTTCTTCTCCTCTTCAACAAAACCCTCTCCCCAAGATAACGTTGCACCGCGAGTTCATGACCATATCCATAGTTCACCCCCGTCGCCCTCGCCGCGTAAGTATACCAGCTCTATCCTTCTCATCGACA